>CAUYSK010093777.1:0-103503 GCA_963575035.1 Avahi laniger
GGTGGCTCACGCCTATAATGCTAGCACTCTGGGAGGCTGAGGCGGGAGGATCGTTTGAGCTCAGGAGTTCGAGACCAACCTGAGCAAGAGCGAGACCCCATCTCTACTAAAAAAATAGAAAGAAATTATCTGGACAACTAAAAATATAGAAAAAATTAGCCAGGCATTATGACGAATGCCTGTAGTCCCAGCTACATGGGAGGATGAGACAGAAGGATCGCTTAAGCCCAGAAATTTGAGGTTGCTGTGAGCTGTGAATTCACCACTGAACTCCAGCCTGGGTGACTGAGTGAGACTCTGTCTCTTTGTCTCTTAAAAAAAAGAAAAAAAGATTAGATGTAAGTGTGTCTCCCTCTAGGATGAGTGTATACAAGAGCTTAGTGGGATCATTCTTGCTTTTCTTTCCTTCCTTCCATACTCTCCAAACAACCTTATGCGTAATTTACTTTCCCTGTCTCAGGATTGGGAAGGTCAAAATAGCAGACCTAAGGGTTTGTGATAAGAAAAAAAAATTATGCACCATAAATTACCCAGTTAGAGTCTAGTTGCTGTCTCAGTCCTGTGGAAATTTGGTGAAGATGTATCACTTTCCCGGATTCTTATCAATGTGGTTACATTAATCAAATCAAGTTTCTGGAGTATACTAACCCCACAAAAAAAAATTGCCACCACCACCATCACTATCACAATCAGCCCAGCATCACCACTTTACCATGACCAATCCCACCATCACCACCACCACCATCATCACCACCACCACCGTCTCCACCATCACCACCACCACCACCATCACCACCACTCCATCATCACCACCACCATCACCACCACCATCGTCTCCTCCACCACCACCACCACCACCACCACCACCACCACCACCACCGTCTCCACCATCACCACCACTCCATCATCACCACCACCACCATCATTTCCACTATCGACACCACTCCACTTTCATCACCAGCACTCCCATCATTTCCACCATCAACACCACTCCAGAAGGCCTTATCTGAGCAAAATATAAATTTGGGAGACAGGGAAGAGTTTAGACGGGCAATCGGGTGCATGAGCAAAAGTATGCCACGCTTCAAGGTGTGACCACAGACATAATCTCCTGAGATAGTGAGCTGTTCCTCCAATCCCAACTTCCTTTACATCATCTGAGCCAGAGTTTCAGCCAAACCAGATGGAAGTTAAAGACAAGAACAGATAACAGATGCTACTCACAAAGATGGTCACAGCATGATGTCTACAGGAAGAACATGTGTCTTAGAGTCAGACAAACATGCGTTTGAATCCAGCTCTACGACTTACCAGCTGAGCAGCCCTAAGGAAGAGCCAAAACCTCTCTGATCCTCAGTTTCCTCATCTGTAAAACATGGCCACAATTCCTGCCTTGCAGATTTAAACTGCAATCACATGAGTACAGTGGCCAACACGCAGCATGTATTTAGGCTCTCAATTAAACCCAAGATCACTACAAGGGTTATTCTCTACACATTCCAATTAAACCCAAGATCACTACAAGGGTTATTCTCTACACACTCCCAGTGAATATAGTTTTACTGGATTCAAGGTTGCAGCTCACTATCCCAGAGCCAGAGTAGGAGAAGTGAATTCTGGAGAAATTAAGACACTTGGAAAGTTTAAAATGATGATTTCTTGTTTTCATTTTTTTTTAAAATGCTGTAAGTTCCAACATGATCATCTATACAAAGGAGATGCACCTCATTAGAAATGCAATGTTCTAAGAAGAAGAGGTTGTTTAGTGTGGCAGGGCACAATTGAGCCCACAATGCAATTCATGTGAGTTGAGAAGTCCAAACTGGCACGAGTTGAGTATCCCTTATTCGAAATGCTTAAGAGCAGAAGTGTTTTGGATTTTGAATTTTTTCAGATTTTGAAATATTGACATTATACTTACCAATTCAGCATCCCTAATTCAAAAATCCAAAATGCTCCAATGAGCATTTCCTTTCAGGGTCACATGGATGCTCAAAAAGTTTCAGATTTTGGAGCATTTCGGGTACCTGGATGCGTAAAAAGTTCTGTACTTTCCTCAGTTCTGCTTCTTGTTCTATTTCTTTTAGATTTTTTTTTCTTTTTTAGGTCAAAATAGAATCATTGCTTGATCAAAGGGGTGAACTTCTCATTTTCCTAAACAGTTCCCATAGAGCATGGACTTTATTTCCCTGTCATCAAAGAACTCAGCTCGACCCGGAGCTCACACAGGGCTGGGAGATGCGGCAAGAGGATAAAAACAAAGCTAGAAGTTTGATTCACCTTTCTTTCCACCCCTCAAGGAGAAAATCATCCAGTTGTCCTGACAGGGCTTTGCTAACTACAGGTTCAATGTACCTAGAAAAAAAAGAGAGGCAAAAACCACAGAGGAAAGATAAACCAGAGGCCCCTATGTTTTCATCAGTCAATGACAAATGGAATACAAAGAAAAATATTAAAAACACACCTGCACATGAATGTTTATAGCAGCACAATTCACAATTGCAAAGATGTGGAAACAACCCATGTGTCCATCAATACATGAGTGGATTAATTAAATGTGGTATATGTATACTGTGGAGTACTACTCAGCCACAAAAAACAATGGTGATCTAGCACCTTTTGTATAAACCTGGTTGGAGCTGAAGACCATTCTTCTAAGTAAGTATCACAAGAATGGAAAAACAAGCACCACATGTACTCACCATAAAATTGGAACTAATCGATCAACACCTATGTGCACATATGGAAGTAACATTCATCAGAAATCAAGCAGGTGGGAGCGAGGAGGAGGGGATGGGTAAAATTACACCTATTGGGTCCAATGCACATTATCTGGGGGATGGGCACAGTACAAAAGCAATTTATGTAACCAAATCGTTTGTACCGCCATAATATTCTGAAATAAATAGAAAGAAAAAAGAGAAAAAATGTCACAGGTTGTTCGTATAAGTACTCAATGCCAAGGATTGCTCTTTATTCTAAGATCCTGTTCCTCGCACATTTATGGTTATAAAAGATTCTCTCTTGTAATGGAACAAGAGTGATTCCTGTCCACACGTCTTTCTTCTCTTTGCCCTGCTAGCTAGAAAGACCCAGGCTCTTGCTACCCAGTGTCTTTCCTTGTGCTTCCTGAGGACAGGGTCTGCCTTTGCTGGATGATTGGATTGAAGGGGCAGGAGAGGGCTTTTCTGATGCTGAGCCAGAGGAAGGGAGGCACACATACCCCTGCCCCAGGAAGAAGAAAGGGGAAGGGAAAGACCCAAGGAGGAGAGGGGTTAAGCCGATCTGCAGGACAAACAGCTGGAGGAGGGGTGGGGAAGAAATGACTGGGATGGTAGAGGCAGAGAAGAAATGGAAGACCCTCCGGAAGGGGGTTGAGAAGCTTTGGGGAGTTTGGGTGAGAGAGATTTGGGGAAGGGGTAAGAATTGGCTCTTATTTATGTTATTTGAGAACATAGGTGGAGACTGGAATGCACAGACATTGGAAATAAGCTGCGTAGACCATCCTTCTTTGAAAGCAGCTTCATTCACTTCAGAACAAACTTTGAGCCACATTCTTCCTCGAGTGCCACATTTACAAACTGATAGTAAGTGCAGAGAGCAATTTTTTAAATATTACTTAACTTGGCAAAAGAAAGAGTTGGCAACCCTGTGTCTATCCCCCAACAAGTATGAGAATTGCTTCCAAGGTATACGGAGCACTGCTTTGGCACATGGAATTGATTTTTCTCCAGGGGTCAGGCCTTTTATTCTGCATGTAATGGGGTTTCTTCCTAGAAGAAAATGGGAAGATAAACCACCTTCTAAGTTTAATTAAAATAAGCAAGCTCCTGATAATTTTTTGAAAGCTGATTATTGCCATATAAAAAAGTCCATATGATCCTAATTTGAGAGTAATGGAAATGAACATTTCATGTTTGGGAGTGACTTCCACAGGGCAGGCACAGGGTTAGGTACTTTGTGTGCCTTACTTAGCGGGAAGGGGAAGAGGTAATGAGACTCGTAAAGGAGGAGGGATTACAACTGATGGAATGGGGGGAGAAAGAGGAAGTGGTCAAGGACGACTCCCAAATGTTTGTCCTGATCTACTGAATTGACTGGAGGGCATTACAGGAAGAGAAAATTAGGGAAGTGGGGGGAAACTACTAAGTTTCATTTTAGACCTATGGAGACCCCAGTGCCTGAGAGATAGCCAAGTGCCAGTGTTCAGCAAGCTTTAGGATAGATGGGTGGATGTCCAGGAAAGATATGAAACAAGAGATTTAGATATCAACCCTATAAATAATCCCACGCAAGATTTAACTTTGTATCAAGCCACACCCACCATCTCACTAACCTCCTATCTTGCCCAAGTTTGGAAATCTTGTTCATCTTCCAGGGTTACTCTTAATCTCTTGTCGTTTAACTCTCAGTAAACAATCTTAACGACTACGACCAATGTCTCTACAGGACCCATGGTTTCGAAGCAGCTTTATGTTTGAGATCATATCTGTGATAGGATTTCTTTGGGTTGCAAATGACAAAGAGCCAATTCAAACCAGCTTAAGCAAAAACACAGAGCATTGGGTGGTGTGTAGTTAAGGTGCTCCAGGAAGCAGAAGCCAAAACAGAATTAGATATTTATTGGAGGAGCCACCCGTGGAGAATAAAGGAAGCAGGAGGAGGTAGAGAGAGCCTTCGGAATGCGACTGGGTAAGGAGAGAGGGTCGGAGGGAAGATTGGGTAGGAAGAGCCTCAGACCATAGTACAGCTCCAAAAAAGTCTCAATGAGGCCAATGGGAATCTCCAAAGCAAAGATTTCCCATTAGAGGAGTCCCACTTTGGGCAGAAATGCCCCTGCTCTAGAACCCACCCCATGCTCAATCATCAGCTAGGCTGAGAGCAGCTCAGGGGGAATGTGGCTTCAGAGTGAACATTTGCTGATCCAAAGTTGCAGTGTCTGAAGAATTCCAACTACACTGCTGCTCACAGCAGAGAGAACCAGGCAGCACATCCTCACAGGTGCCCCAGGTAGCTGAGAGAGAAGCTTCAGGCATAGCTAAATCCAAAGTTCAATTTAGAATACGTCATTAGATATCCTCCCCATCTCTCATATTTTCTTTTCTCTACAGTGGCTTCACATTCCTTCTGGGTTCAACTGACATAAAACCCAAGATGGCCCTCAACATCAAGCACAGATGATCCCTACAGCAGCTCATTATTTCTAAAGGAGGGGAATCCACTCCCTCCCAGGATTCATGCTGATCTCAGCAAAGAATTCACATGTCCACCCCTGAACAAATCCACTATATCCAAGGGGCTGGGGATGCTCTAAGAAGCCAGGTTGTATACAGAGGGAGAGAAATGGGTCCCTGATTTTAAATCCCACCAAAGTGACATGGAACAGAAAAGGGCAGTCTAAAAGGCAGGATAGTCAATAAAAGTAACAGATGTCTACTGTCACCGTCCAGGCAAGCAGGGAACCGCGGGGAAGGCAGATGCTTCAGCTGGGAAGAGAACTCACAGAGCAGACTTGGTGAGCCTCGTTTTATTTTAGGGACCACCAGTAGAAGATTATTTTGGCCCAAATTCCCAAGGTTGAATTTTGTCAGGCACTGGGTTAGTTGTAAGGGGAACAATAATATTCTTGAAATAAAACTAATTATATTTTCTTTGTAGAACAATAAATAGATGTCAGTGAGAAATGCAAGGAAATCTCAAAATTAAATTTCAATAGTAGTAATTAACATTGCCAAATGACATATTTCCTGGATTAAGGGCATGGACTATGAATTTCTCATCTCAGCTCTGCTACCTTCTAACTGCATGTCTTATAATAGTTTGGGGCTGCTATAACAGAAGACCATAGACTGGGTGACTCATAAACAGCAGAAATTTATTTCTGACAGCTCTGGAGCTCGGGAAGTCTGTCTAAGATCAAGGTGCTGGAAGTTTGGGCGTCTGATGAGGGCCCGCTCCCTGGTTCATAGATGGCTGTCTCCTCACTGTGTACCCCACATGGCAGAAGCGGTGTAGGAGGCTCTCTGAGGTGTCTTGTAGAAGGGCACAAATCCCAATCGTGAGGGCTCTCCATTCACCTCCCGAAGGCCCCACCTCCTAATACCATCACCTTGAGGGTTAGAATTTCAGTGTAGGAATCTGGGGAAGAGGGGACAGAAATAGTCCGTCTATAGCACTGCAGAACCTTGAATGATAACCTCCTTACTTCTGTGTCTCGAAATGGAAGAGCTGGGGAAGGGACAGTCTGTTTACAATAAGACTATTATAAGAATTCATTGAGCTCATGAGTATATAGCACCCAGCACAGTGCCTGGCACTTAGTAAGTGTTCAATACACTTGTGTCTAATTCCATACACTTCAGCTACTATTGGCTTCCTGCCCTGACACCAGTCAGCCATGCCAGCAAGCCTGAAAAAGCCCGTTGCTTCATAATCCAATAATCCCATGGAGCCTTAAGAGGGGAAGGAAAGTGTTCCAAGCCCAACGGGCTATTTTTGGAGATGAAACATCATCCCATTATTTGTAGAAGAAAAAAGGGGATGGGGCAGAGAGTGGCTCTCCGTGTTATCCTATGCCTACAGTTAATTGCGCCCGGGGGAAGGTTCCATTAGACAGAGAGAGAGAGAGAGAGAGATGTTTCAACATCCTAGAACACAAAGCACCTTTACAATTGTCCTTGATTTATTGCATTGCTGAGGCTGGCTTCCAGCTCCAACCACAATCTGCTTTGGGTCCGCCCAGGTTTGCTCATGCAGATACAAGGGCCCAGCCACAGGCCTGCAGGGGAGGAAAGGGTCCAGGCATTCTCACGTGCCCTCCACTTAGCCTGGCCCCCTTCTTGAGGCCACGGGGACGCTCCAAATTTCTTCAGAGTCCTTCCTATCAGGCTTTGTTTCTTATATTTTTGTCAAGGCTCATCTTGCTAATATAGATAATGTTTTGGGGCAGAGATTTCAAAAAAGAAGTCAGGTATACAAAAGAGCTCTTCTTTGGAGGCCATGGTTTGTGGGCATGCTGGCTGGCTTTCTCATTGATCAAATGAAATAAAACAAATGGCAAAAGAGAAAGTGTGCCCTGAATAAATATTGATGGGAGGAATGCAGTTTTAACTTTGTCAGGTGGGTAATGAGGACTGTGCCCAAGCTTCCCAGGAAGAACCTGCAGAGAGAGATGTCCAGCATGCTCAATCCAACTTTTTCATGGCCCTACTGAGTGAGATGAAAAGTTGACATGACTTTTGGAAAGAGCTTAGGTCAAGACAGCATTCTCTAAGCTCATAGCATTTAAATACATAATTAAAATACAATTATCGGGTGATTATTACATGTTAGACTACATACCTCATTTAATCCAAACAACAAGGCTAAGAGGGAGGTAGTATTATGATTCTCATTTTCTAAATAAGGAAACTGAGACACTGAAAAGCAAAATGGCCCATCAACTTCACTCCTAGTGACATGCCCAACAGAAGTGACTGCATATGTCACAAAAAGGCAAGCACAAAAATATCCATAGCCACTTTATTCATAATAACCGAACACTCAGAATGGTACAAACACCTATCAAGGGAAGAATGCATTGGATTAATGGATTAACGGATTATCATGTATTCGTGCAATACAATGCTGTGTCAAAAGAAGAAATAAACTCTTGCTACAGGCAACAACATGGATCAATTTCACAGATTATTATGGCAAGTACAAGAAGCCAGACACCAAATGGTATATTCTGCATAATTCCATTTATGAGAATTTCAAGGACAGGCAAACCTAATCAATATAAGATAGAAGTGATTACCTCTTGGAGGGGATATTAAGGAGTGCTATAGCTTGATCTGAGTGCTGGTTACACACACACAATCACTTAACATTAATGCACTTTAACTTTTGTGTGTTTTACCTAAATAAATTTGCAAGGAACAATAGAAGGAAGGAAGGAAGGAGAGAAGAAAGGGAGGGAGAAAAAAACACATGCACAAAGTCCTACGGCTAGTAAATGGCAGAAATGGATTCAGCTCAGATCTGCCTGGATTTAGAGTACACTCTACCTACTGGGCTACCCTGCCTCCCCACCGGGTTTATGTTGACTGTTGAATAAACATTTGTTGATGGATGGGTGTCTGTTTATGGAAACTCAGCCACATTAGCTCACCAGCATTCAAGATTTACATCCTGGTGAATTCTCTATGACATGACCTTTCCTGCCACCCCTTTCAATATCTCTCATGGCTCTTGAAGAGGAAAATTTAGCTACGGCAAGGATATAATGGGCTTCTATTGCAGGCTGAAGTTTCGTGGTGAATCTGGCCTCTCGTTCTTAGGCCATCAACAGGGAATGTGGACAAGAAGAACAGAGACAGGTATTGATCCTTGTTCATTATTTAAATGCATATGGCGGCAGGCAGCTCTGCTCAATAAAACCCTGACAGAGACGCCTCAGGCCTGAGTGATGGTCCTGGCAACACCCGCGGGCCCCTCAAGGGGCCTGAGACTCAGTTTCCCCAATGAAAAAGAGCAGGAGTGTCGACTGACCTATCTACTCAATTCAGATGGCTTGAGGGGCTATTTTTGTTATACTTACAATGTGCAGTGGGTACTCTGATATTTTTGGATTCGTGGAGTGGGGGAAGCACTCTGTCATTTTTCTCCAAGTTTAACTTTAAGAATAGAGAGTCTAAACTATTGTGGATTTATTAGAATTTCAGGCTGTTCATGGAAGTAGCATAGAGGTTAGGAGAGGCATGGTTTTCTTTTCAGCCTTGTCTGCTGCTTGCCAATGCTGTGAACTTGGACAAATGACCTCAGCTTTCTGAACCTCAGTTTCCACTCCTGAAACTAGAGATCGGATCCGTGTACACCTCATACGGCTGTTGTAAGCATCGGATGAGTTAGAATGCTTAGCACAAAGCCTGGCAGGGACTAAGCTTTCAATAAGTATGCTATTCTAGTATCAATGATGATTATGATAATGGTGATGATGATGACCAGAACTACTAGTATTATATACTCCAGAGTCACCCTTTAGCACTAACTAAACTAACCAGCACCTTCAACCAAGTAGGTAAAAGAAAGAGTAATCTTTCAGATTTAAAGTTAATTCTAAAACATCTGACTCTTGGCAAATCTTTTTCAGTTCTTCATTTTCCCACCAATCTATAGGACTCAATGGCCTATAAAGGCTCTTTTAGCTCTAAAAGGAAGGACTCTGTAGAGAGTTCTTGGGACGCTTCATCTGGAAGCATAGAATTGTAGAGCAGGCTCCTGCGGTCTTGTTTCTACGAAGACTCCATGGATCAGGGGAAGGACATTAAGGAAGAGAATTCTGGGATTCATAAAGGAGAATAGGAAAACTTTTTCACTGAAGCTTTACCCCAAAATGAGAATATAATGGTCATTAAGACAAACATAGTTTCTGTTCTCAAAGTTGAATGGAAAAGATTAACATATATGTAATATACAAAAACATATGTCATATATGTAATAATAAACCAAGATATATACATTAATGAATTAAATAGAAATATATTACCCACTGTGAGATCATATACATACTAATGTTGAAATATAATTGCAAGATAAATGTTTAAAGGGAAAGGAGCACAATTTATGGAAACAGAAAACAAAATCACCTGACATAGGCCACAGGTCAGGAGATGATTCCCTAAAGTGGTAACCTGCAAGCTGAGGTCAAAATAGGAATGTGAGTTACCTAGGTAAGTGGGAGTGGAGGGGGAGACAATTCCAGGCAGATGGAACAGAATATGCAAAGTCTCTTTGTGGAAGGAGAATGGCGCTTTTGAGGAAAGGACACCAGAGTGGCTGCAGCCCAGGATGCAAGGGGGCAGTGTTAGGATACAGAGCTGGAAAGGTAAGCGGGGCCATCACATGCTGGGAAAACATCACAAAAGATTTTCATTTTTATCCTCAGAGCAATGGAAACCCATTGGCAGGTTTTACATGTGAGGTGACATGTCAAGATTAGTATTTTTAAAAAACAGCTGTGATGACCAGTACACAAAGAAAATGAGGATGGGACAGAGTGGACATGGGAGTCTAATCAGAAGGCTATTACAGTAGCCCAACAGGAAATAAATGACGGTGACTTGGATGGCAGTAATGGAGATAAAGAAAAAAGAGAAATTGTACAATAGTGCCTTTTACTAAGGTAAGGATACCAGGAAATACACAGTCACGTGCCACATGACATTTTGGTCAACAACAAATCACCTAACACAATGGTTGTCCCATAAAACTATAATGTCATATTTTTACTCTACCCTTTTCTATGTTTAGATACACAAAAACTTACCATTGCATTACAGCTGCCTACAATATTCAGTACAGTACCATACTGTGCAGGTGTGTAGCCTAGGTGCAACGCCCACACAGCCTGGGCGTGTAGTAGACTTGCCATCTAGATTTGTGCAAGTACACTTTGTGATGTTCGCATGATGACGATACCATCTAATAACACATTTCACAGACTTTATCCCCATCATTAAGCAACACATGACTGTACTGGGAGGATGGGGATTAGAGTTGAAGATGTAAGTTCTGACCTTATATTTTCAGTGCTTTGAGATATCAAGTGGAGATGTTTAGAACACATCTGGTTATATGCCACGGAGCTCAAAAGAACTGCCTAGGAGACAGATATAGTTCTGAGAACCACTAGTAGATAGATGGCAGTGAGTTCATGGGGGTGGATAAGGTCACCTAGGGAGAGAATATAAGGTAAGAAGAGAAGAGGGTCTATGACTAAGCCTAGAGAGGTCCTCAAACAGAAGTTGAGTATCCCTTACCCAAAACACTTGGGACCAGAAGTATTTCATATTTCAGGTTTTTTTTTTTCAGATTTTCAAATATTTGCATATTTACCATTCAGCACTTCTAGTCCGAAAATCCGAAATCCAAAATGCTCCGATGATCATTTCCTTTGAGCATCATGTCAGCTCTCAAAAACATTTGAATTTTAGAGCATTTCGGATTTCAGAATTTTGGATTCAGGATGCTCAATCTGTATTTAATGGATATGTTTAATGTATTTCATGACTATTTACTTCTTTCCTTTTTCATAACTACACATTAGAAGGATAAGACAAGGAGATGGAGAAGAAACAGTCATGGAGGTGGGATAAAATGGGAGATTAATGGGAGAGTAGGAAGCCCCACAAGCCAAGTGAGGACGTTGTGTCAAGAGGGGAGAGTATTTGATTGTGCCAAAGGATTCTGAGAGATGACATAACATGAGCAATAAAAATACCCATCAAGTGGCCACGTACGGTGAGAACTGCAGCATCCCCACTGGATTTAGCAGCAGCATCAAGGTCCCCAAGGACCACCTGGCGACAGGTTTGAGTGACAGCATGGAGATGTAAGCCAGACTGCAAAAGGTTATGAGTAGAAGGTGAGAAAGTAGAGAACTTCATCTAAAAGTTGTCACTTAAAGAGATACCCATACCCTTGACTGTATGCATATGAAGAAGAATGCATTATGCTTCTGTTATTCCATGTGAGGTCCTGAAAAAACATATTTTTCTATCTAACTGTGAAGTTTGAACCTTTCTGATAAGTTCAAACCCAGTGGAATGCAAATCTTTGAAGGGGTAAACACAACTGCTCACACACATACACACACTCACACACACAAACACAAGCATACACATATATTTTAAGAGGCTTATACACAAGCTCATAATTCTTCCTGGACATCAAATGTCTCTTTATAGGCTTCATTTTGGTGACCTAAGTATACAGCAAATTAAATAGAAACATAAGGATTAAATTTCCCTCAAAGTACCGTGGCTTTGAGGAAAAATGAGGAGAAAGAAAGAAATGTCTGCGTGGTCACGTTATGGTTTTTCCTTTCCTTCGTGAGTCTAAGACTTTGCAAATGCAGTCTTAGAGAGCCTGCCAAACTCCTGTGACATCAGTCACCGCATCCCACCAACACCCTAAAGAATCCTCTCCATGCCCGTCCTCTGTGGGCAAGAAGGAAGCGGGTGACACGTCAGTCTTCCTATGTATTAATGTGTGGAAGCACAGCCCTACAGACTAGCTGGCTTCTTAGAGTAAGGAATCAAACACAACACCCATTGTTTTCATCTGAGAGCCGTGTATTCATGAGAAATGGGGAGTAACCAAGCCTGGATAGGAACCATGCCATCTCGCACTTTTCTGGAGTTTGTGCATTAAGTCATGGTAGCAGGATGCTGGGGTTTTTAGCCTGGCTAGCATCCACTTTCCCCCTCAGTGGGCACATACCTCTCTCCCCACAGTACACACCCTGCCAATCAGAGCATCCCATTAGTGATTGGTTCAGAGATGAGTGCATGACAACTGACAGCCAATCAGAGAACTGAGAGTTAATTCCCAGGTCTTTTGTTGGAACCACAGGGGAAAAAGGAGTTCCCTTTCTGGGTGTACTTCAAGCTGGGAGACTAGCATATAAATCTGGAACTGAGTATCATCTTGTCATGTTATAACAAAAGGAAAACCTGCCCAATAATGCAACCCATACAGAGGAAAGCAGAACCCAACCATCAACAGAATAAAACTAAGTCCTGAATATATAGTTTGAGCCCTTGATACTTAAATTTAAATCTACCATGGGTTTTTTCAATAATTTGAAGCTATAAATTCCTTTTGACCTAATCCTGCTGCATTGGGATTCTGTTGCTTTCAACTGAGAGCCCTTATTGAGCCAATCTTATTCAAGGTGCCCACATTATGAGATCTATTACTTTGGGAAACTATTTCCATCTTCATTTTATTCATGAACCAATGACAACATGGATCCTTCACATCTGGGCATGCTTCATGCTTTCCAGAATGCCTTCACCAAGGGTGGATGTTCAGAGAGACCATTGTAGTTGTTATAGCATCTGTCCAACATCTGTTCCAACTGGTCCATCCCTGTTCCATCCAGATTGCTAAATATTTTTACTATCACCTTGGCTATCACCTACGTGATCGCATTTGTACTACACATCAAAGTGGGAGCAAACCAAAGACTGATGCCACAAAGCCTATTACATAGATGAGCAAGACAGGATAAAACTCAGAAGAGACTTCTCCAAACTAATAAATGGCCAAAGTTGGGTTTGAAATTGGGAATTTTGTTCAAGGCTCTTTGTACCTCCCTGTGTTCTGCACAGAATGTAAAGACATGTGAATTGTATCTTTCCCATACTATTCATCAGAAACTGGACTAAGGGATTTACATGCATCAAATAGTCATAACAAACCCCAAGAGGTAGGTTTTATTGGCCTCTTCATTTTGCATATAAGGAACCTGACACTCAGTGAAGGCCACCTTGACAGGAAGTGGAAAAGACAGGATTTGAACTCAGATCTTCCTACTCTAAAAAACTATGTGGATCCTACCCTCAAGAATCTAGTTGTAGAGATGTGATATGCAAATCTTTATTAATCATAAGCTAAATACATTGGTTATAATTATACTCAGATACTACATACTATATGAAATCAGGGCAAAGAGAAGTCAACTGAGTTTCAGTCATCAGGAAAGCTATCACATAGGATTTCAAAGTAACACAAGAAATATTTGTGATTTTATGATACTGGGGCTACTCATAGAAAATTGATGAGCTGTATTCAGTCCTGAAGGATGAATGGGGCTTAGCTATGTAGGAACAAGGGAATTCTGGGCAAAATGACCAACACTCAAAGGTATGTAAACATGGGGAAAAATCTAAAATGTTCAAGAAAAGAAGCCAATCTGCCTAGGTCAGGAATGGCAAATCAGCTTTGTTTTCCAGCCAAGCCTCATCAGTTGGAGTATTGTGTTGAAGACAATGGTGAGACTATAAAGAGTCCAAGGGAAGAGTTCTGAGATCACTTGTTGATGTCTGCCATGGACAGTGGATAGAAATCTGATAGCACAAGTGCATGTCTCTGCCATTATAAGATTGCAGAGTATAGGGCATATTAAAGGATGAGTAAGCAAGAAGGCTGAAGAACTATTTTAGGTATATGACAGAGATTTATTTTCTGTGATATGGAGTTTGGATATGCTTTAGCAGATGAGAGGAGTGATTATGAGTTCTTCAACAGGGGAGGCTCCAAATAAAATTAGGACTATAGTATATGGAATTAACTAGAAGGCAGCCCCATGAAATATGGTTCCTGATCACTCGCAACAGCTTCTGAGCTGACCTTCTTCTCATAGAGCCAGTCATCAGGTGTCAAAGTGATGTCTTAAAAAAAAGAAATAAATTATGTATATTTTCATTGTTGGGCTAAAGTTCAAATTGGAAGCAAGCAAGCACCTGGCTGTCATCACAGCTGCTTGATTGGCTAATAAAATCCCATACATCTCTTGCACAACCCTGGCATCCCAATGGTCATTGGGTCATCTCAACTGTGTTCTTAGATATGGTGTTACACAGAAGAAAATCATGTCATCAAAGACCTAGATCTGACCCAACTCATCACAGGTCATCATCCTGTGACACTTTATCATCTTCTTCACCCTCATCATCACTCAGATTTACATGTCCTACGGTAATACTTACTTTACATTTTTATCTCAGTTTATCTTCATGACAACCCTGAGAAGTACTAGTGTGCCCATTCTGCAGATGAATAAACTGAGTCTTAGAGAGGTCATGTAAATTGCCCCAAGGTGGAGCCTGAGATACAAATTGAGGTCGGTCCATTGCCCAGGTTGCACTCTTCACCACCGCCATCCTTGTCACTTAGGCCGTGGATCTGCACACACGGGTTCCAGCAAATCATATTCCCACTGACATCGCAGCAAACAAACCACGGACAAAACCAACCTGAGTGCCCAGTGGGACTGTGAATTCTGCCCCACTCCCTTCCCAGATGATGTCAACAATCGAGCCACGAGAACCCAGCAATTAATTTTTATGTTAACCACACACCCCAAAATATCTACTGACAAGGAAGAGGCTTGGGAGGGTCTCACCCCCAAAACATCAATCCCAGGGTTCATAGTAATATTTCTGAAGCATTTAATACAATTCTGAAATTGATTTCATAGATTTTACAGATTTTGATTTCATAGATTATGATTGAGGTTAAATCCCCAGTTTTTTAAGATCCCCACAACCTCTTCTGGAAGCCTGAGTTTTATTTCAATTATCTGAGGCATCTAAAACTCCCAATTTCCAAGTCCAGTTCTCTGCCCTTGTATGTTCTGTTTAGGAAGGCGACAAAAACAAAAACAAAACAAAACCTCCACGTACATCTAATGCCATATTTTAAATACATCTCCGAAAAGTTGGATGGTGACCAGAAACTCTCCCATTCTGGTTCAAGAAGCCTTTGTTTATTTAACTGATACATAATAAGTCAATTTTCTTTTACCTTTAACCTCTTAAAACATTCTGTGGTTTTCATAGATTTCCTTTTCACATGTACAGTGACACCAGCTTCCATTTTTATTACATATAAAAGCTTTCCATCAAGCCCATTTTTTTTCAGTAAGAATTCATTTCAGGGTATGAAAAGAACTAAGTAGAATCTCTTCCTAAAAGCTAAAAAAGCTTTCTTTTTCCCTTACCTTTATTTGGATCTGTACAATGGAATTATTGTAAAAAGTCATGGAAGTGTTAACCCCTGAAATATTTGTTTCAAGAAAGAAGATTCCCAGGTTTCAGTTTCTAGTTTCCCACCGTGGTATCAGTCAGAATAGGTCAGGTTTTGCTGCAGTAACAAACAACTCCTTGTTTTAGGGCCTTAAAACAGCAAAGCTCTATTTCTCATTTGCACTATATTTCTTCTGCAGGTCAACTGACAGATCTGCCCCCTATGTCCTCACTCTGGTACCAGAGTAAACAACATCCAGAACTTTCCTGGTCACCATGGCAGAAAGAATGTAGTTAATTGCATGCTGGTTCTTAAAACTTCTACCCAGAAGTGACAGATCACTTCTACTCACATTTGGTGCCAAAGAACACTAACATGGCCATGACCACTGCTAACTCCAAGCTGCAGAGAAATACAATATTTTGCAGGAGGAGGTTAGGAAACATTGAATAGCACTCATAACCTCCAGTATCACCACATCATGCTGTCTGCGAGGAAGGTATGCATAATAATAATGAAATCTCATCTTTACCACGTGCTTACTCTATGCCAGGTGTGAGTTTAAAGGTTTTGCATGCATTGTCTCATTTAATCTTATGTCAACTCTATGAAATAGGCATACCTCACCCCGCCTTAAAGATGAAGAACAAGGGAGGAACAAGGAAATTGAGTCACTTGTCCAATTCACCTAGGTGTAAAGGACTGAGACCTAAATCCAGGTAGTCTGGCTTCAGATCCTATGCTCCTAACAGTTCTGTAATAATGCCTCCCAATGCTGCTATTATTACTGTCATGAATATCCCTCTCTTAGCTCAGTTTTCATCATCTATGCAATGAAAATAATAATCTATACCCTCTTAGGATTCCTGTTGTAGGTTACGTCAGAAAATAAAGCAAAACTGCTCCCTAATGTAGCGTGTTTTGCCATACACTATCAGATTTGATCCACATAATCACCATGTAAAATGGACTGGGAAAAATTTATTAACCCAATTTTATTGGAGAGAAAACTGAGACTGAGAACAGGACACTTCTGTGCCCAAGGTCACGCATTGAGTAGGGGCAAAGCTAGGACTCCTGTCTTCTGGATTATAAAACCAATGTTGCTCACACCACAACCTACAATATCCCATGGACAACTCAAAATCAAGGATCCTAGCACCCCAAACAAATCAGTTTTGATCAGTGGTCCAGATGATCCGCAGCTCTATGGAAGTACACAGAGTGGAATATCCCAAATCAATTTCTTAGATTTATTTCCAAAAAATCAATTGAGAAAAATAACAGAGAACCAACAACTGTTAGAACTGATTTTATCTGTGCTGTATTTAGGAGAGTTAGCATGCATATTGCAACCTTCTAATCACATACCCATGGCAGACATTATTAATCAATCATAGCACACTTCCCTATTAAGACCAGATACAGCCTCAAAATTCTCTTCAACACTATAACCCAGACACCACCAAAATCAGTCATGGCTGGTATTCAAGAAGAAACATTTTGCTATGTGTTTTGGTTACCTATTGCTGCATAGTACACTACCCCAAAACTTAGTGATTCGAAACACCAGTTTATTATTTTCATATCTCACCATTTTCTGGGTCAGGGCTTTGGAGAGGGCTCAGCTGGACAATTATCACTATGGAGTTGATTAGGGGTCACTCTGTCACATTTAGCCAATGGTGGACAGTTCAGGGAATTCCAAATTGGCTTCAGTGGGGACTTTTGGAAGGCTGGGCTCAGCTGGGTCCCCTCCCATTCCACGAGGTCTCAGAGCCTCTCCATGTGGAATCTCTAGCAGAGTGGTCTCACTTACCCAGCTGCTCGGGATTTCCAGAGTGAGCAGGACGAATAATCTGCCAGTCTTTTAACTCCCAAACCTAATTTCTCTTCCTCCCTATTGCACAGGTCAAGTAGTCACAGAGCCCACCCAGATTCAAGCAGCAGAGACACAGACCCCACCTCTCCATGGAAGGCATGTGAGAAAGAATTTGTGATCATTATTAAACCATCCTTAATTTACTTTTGCTCTAGAACAAACACAATTGAACAGATTAACCTCCCTTCAGGAAAGACCTTCATTTCAGTTTGCTTGTGTTGCTATAAAGGAACACCTGAGGCTGAGCAATATATAACGAAAAGAGGTTCATTTGACTCACGGTTCTGTAGGCTGTACAAGAAAGCAGCATGGCACCAGCACCTGCCTCTGGTGAGGGCCTCAGGAAGCGTCCACTCATGGCAGGAGGTGAAGGGGAGCCTGTATGGAGAGATCACATGGTGAGGGTAGAAGCAAGAGAGGGAGAAGGAGGTGCCAGGCTCTTTTCAATACAAAAAGCCCAGACTTCACCACTACATAATATATCCATGTAATAAAACTGCACTTGTACCCCCTAAATCTATATGGTTTTTAATTGAAACTAAGAGTGAGAACTCACTTACTCCCTTGAGGATGGCACCAAGCCATTCATGAGAGATCCACCCTCATGATGCAAACACCTCCCACCTGGCCCCACATCCAACACTGGGCGTCAGATTTCAGCATGACTTGGTGGAGCTGAACAAACCATATCCAAACCACAGCAACCTTCTAAAGAAACGTCCTCGGGGGCTGGGCGCGGTGGCTCACGCCTGTAATCCTAGCTCTCTGGGAGGCCAAGGCGGGCAGATTGTTTGAGCTTAGGAGTTCAAGACCAGCCTGAGTAAGAGCGAGACCCCGTCTCTACTAAAAATAGAAAGAAATTAACTGGACAACTAAAAATATATAGAAAACACTAGCCGGGCATGGTGGCGCATGCCTGTAGTCCCAGCTACTCGGGAGGCTGAGGCAGGAGGATCGCTTGAGCCCAGGAGTTTGAGGTTGCTGTGAGCTGGACTGACGCCATAGCACTCTAGCCCAGACAACAGAGCAAGACTCTGTCTCAAAAAAAAAAAAAAAAAAAACATGAACTGTGCCCAGGCACGTGAAATGTTGAGTCTTCCTTATTTTTCTGGCTTTTCTATTTTATCCTCTATCTTAAATTTAGAGAAGCATATCTGTCTATGTTTCTATTCTTTTTTTATAACCTATTATGTTCTATTCTGAATGGGGGATATTATATTATCTATCTCAGAGGGTTATTATGAGGTTTTAGCAAGAGAATATTTGTGCCACCATATAAGAACCTAGCACATAGTAATTTAATTATTTAATAAATGTGAACTCATTATTATGATAGGTTACATGATGTCATGTTATATAATACTAGTACTTAAAAAAATTAATTTGATTTTTCTAGGAATCAAACACTGTTCCACAGGAAAGTAATGATATGCTGTACACTTCTTTTATTATAACACAAAAAAGTTTATAATTTGTGTGTGTGTGTCCTTAATTCCTCTCTCCAGGCTTCTATCCAATTAAAGATGCTCTGAATAAAATTCAAATTAACATCAAAGAAACAGGAGCTTTATTTCATTATGAAGATATCTATCTGGTGGACAATATTTCTTTAATCAACTTTTTGCTTTCTCTGCTTGCTTCTAAGCCCTTGAAAGCACATTACTATTCATTTCTTGGAACCTCTGTCCAGAGAGCTTTGCTTGACACTGCTATAGGCAAATGAGCAAAGAGCTAAAAAAATCTGTTGGTAGGAATTCATTGCAAAAGAATGCTTTTTGGCACATAAAATGTCTAGGAGGCAATTGCCAGAAGTTTAATATTTGGAATGAAAAAGGAGGGGTCCTAAAATGAGGTAAGTGCATAATGTGCAAAATGTTCAGCAGATTTAATAACTAACGAGAACCTAGAATTTGTAAAAGTACGGAAAAGAGTAAACATGATGGACCACAACTTATGTTGCCATTCCTCCTGCCTCTCAATTTATCTGAATAGTAAAATTTAGAGCGCCCAGGCACAGTGGCTCATGTCTGTAATCCTGGTGCCTTGGGAGGCCAGGGTGGGAGGATTGCTTGAGGCCAGGAGCTTGAGACCAGCCTGGGCAACATAGTAAGACCCCATCTCTACAAAAAGAAAATTAGCTGGGCATGATAACACGTGTCTGTAGTCCCAGCTACTCAGGAAGCTGAGACAGGAGGATTGCTTGAGCCCAGGAGTTAGAGCTTGCAGTGAGCTGTGATTAATGCCTGCACTCCAGCCTGAGCAATAGAGCAAAACCCTGTCTCTAAAAGAAAAAAAAGTTTAGAGTGAAACAAAGGAAAAATCATGAAGATGAAAAGTACTGAACCCCTGGAGTAGATTATCTTATGGTTCAACAAATATTCACTCTCTTCCCTGGTCCCACAAGCTCATGGGAGGAGTATATTTCCCGTGCTGTTGATGTTGGACTTGGCCGTGTGAGTTGTCACAGCCAATGGGATATCAGAATATTAGGCAAGTAGAGACACATGAAATGTAGCAGTGCGGGTGGGGTTTTGCTCACCTGCTTTCTCCATGACAAACCTGTGGTTCCAAACTGGGCCCAAGCCCAAAAGCCAAGGCCAAGCAAGCCTAGCCTAGGTCAGCTGACCCTCACTAAGCTGCTGGTGTGTGAGTAAAAAATAAATGCTTGATTTTACATGTCACTGAGATTTTGTGGCTGTTTATTATGCAGCATTACTATGTCAAGTGTTAACTGAGAAAAACACGTAAGTAAGAAAAGGTTGGGGATTCTGAGCCATCTAGTTCCAGCAAAAAAAAAAAAAGGGAGGGGAACTTCTTTCTCATTTGCAAATGCCAAGTTCAATTAATAAAATGTAATGTAGACTTTCAGCATCTTAGATTTCACCTTTCTTTCTCTAAGCCAGAAAGAACCAGAAGGCAAATGTTGTTGTTTTTGCAGCCCAGAAGGAAGAAGAAACCACGCCTAGAAGTCACTTCCAGCTGAGAGTAATTCAGGTAAGATCTTCCATTGTGGCAATGCATTTCACACGAATTTAAAGGGAGGGCAGACCCATAGTGATAAGTAAACATATTATTACAGAAGAATTTAACACAGATACTTAAAAGTGAGTCTTCAGCTAGTTAATTCAGATGTCCAATTATGCTTTCCACTCAATCTTTCAAAAAATATGCAAGTAGCTATTTAGTAAATAAGTAATATGAAGAACTCAACATTGAAGAAGACCTGGCCCGCAGGGCGCAGAGAGTAGGAAGACACAGACATGCAAATAATGGGAAGTTAAGGTGGGATCCCTCAACTGCCAGAGAGGAGAACCAAGCACAGAGCAGTTAGAGACTATTTTTAATAAAGCTCCTTGGGAAGAGTGGGATTTTAATTGGCTCTTGAAGGAAGGGCAAGGTGTTACTAATATTGCTTTATTTATTTTTTATCAGGATACTAAAGTCATAATACTCATTTTAGAAATTTTGAAAAATACAAAAGCACAAAGGGGAAAATTAAAATAATACATATCCTTACGACCCAGAGATAACCACTATTAATATGTTAATATATTTCCTTCCGTTCTTTTTCCTACTAAGAAAAGGCAACAAGGTGTCTGCTTTTTCTTCTTGCCTCGATTCCCAGAGACTACTTTTCTCCACCATGGTAGATAACAAACACACACACACACACACACACACACACAAGGACTTTCCTCCAGGGCAGCTCCGTATGAGTCTCCTGTCCCTGATTCTGCCACATGGTCAGGCTGCGTGTACAGTTCTCTCTTCAACTCCAGAAAATATTTTCCCGTGGCATCTTTGATCTGGGGCTTGGTTCCACCACCAGAAACCAGCACTCTGTAGGGGTTTCTACTCTCTCTTTGATCATTATTATATTGTTTTCTCCGCATTCTAAGAGAACTCTCCAAGTTTGCACTCTGCTGATTCCATTTCCCACAACATCAATTCTGTTCTTTACTGGCTTCAGTGGGATTTTAATCTGCTGTTGTTTGTTTTCACTTTGGGTTTTGTTTATTTGTATTTTAGTTTCTTCACAATTGCTGCTTATTCTATCCATCTCTTCCTTTCTTTTTCATCTTTGCTTTTTCCTAGAGGCAATGCCATCTTGGACTTATTAAATATAACCCAAATGACGGTCTTATATACTACTGCGGTCACCCTATCCTTGACAAGAAGTCTAGAACCCCTATTCTGCTGCTAGGAAGCCCAACATCCTTCCTGATACCTCTGAGAATTCTTGGAGGGATTGTAGTTCTCCTACTCACTGTGGCTCTGCTTTCCTGTTGCCATAGCACTCTGGACTCTCAGTGGCGTCTTGTCTCTTGCACATCCTGTCGTTTTCTAGGACGTGTTACCGCACACGCCATGCTAGCCCCTCAAAGTGCAATCACAAATGCAGGATTGACATAGCAGACTGTCAGTGGAGGCTTGAGGAACTTAAACCCAAATATAGGGCTGGGTGTAGTCACTCATGCCTGTAATCCCAGAACTTTGGGAGGCCAAGGCAGGAGGGTCACTTGCACCCAGGAATTTAAGATCAGCCTGGACAACATAGTGAGACCCCAACTCTACAAAAACTTTTAAAAATTAGACAGTCATGGTGGCATGCATCTGTACTCCTAGCTACTCAGAAGGCTGAGGTAGGAGGATCTATTGAGCTCAGGAGTTTGAGGCTGCAGTGAGCTGTGATGACACCACTACACTCCATCCTGGGTGACAGAGTGAGACCCCTGTATCTTTAAAAAGGAAAAAAAATCAAATATTGGACATCCCTGTTGTCAGCAATTCCTCTGTCATTCCTGCCTCTGGGAACTCTTCACTGGTCACCTCTTCCAGAAGAGCCCAGCCTACTGCCTTGATGTTGATGCTGTCTGTCTTCCTCTCTTGTCCTTGTCCCTCCCTCTCCTCCCCATTTCCTGTCACTGCCTCATGCCCTCCCCAATTCTTGTTACTTTTCTTACATTACTTTTTTTCACTCTAGTTCATGGGGCCTCACCTTTCATACCAATGCAAGTATCAAGGTATTTTGATAAACAAAGACCGTTCTTCCCTTTAGAGGAAACTTGACTCCAAGGTTTACATGTTTACATTCTTTAAAGGAAGCCAAACTTTTTCTTTGCATTTTCTTCTATTAGGTTGAACCTTATGAAATCAATGATAGTCAATTGTTTTTTATTTATAAACATGGCTGTTTCAGAGGGTTCAACCTAAAGATCTTGCCGAAAATGAATTTTCAGAGCCGGGCCTTTACCCTGGGCTCCCAGAAGCCAATCTCTTTCTCTGGCTCTAAGACATATTTTCCCACAGGAGTCACTAAGCTGCTTTTCTCTTTACTCATCCTTGAGTAGGATGAAATTTATTGCAACCTAAAAGCAACACCACTAAGGTGGGTGGGTTTACCCTAGTCCAACTCCCAGTACCCCAGGATAGTGGTAGATCCACTTTCAAATTATAGCTGCAAACACAGTGATGTGCAGAATCACAATTCACCTCCCTGCTTCTAGTGTTCCTTCATTCAGCGGTATCGTAGGAGCCTCACGCTAATCCCCTTGCACTCTGAGCTGATGGAGAACTATAACCGCTGCTATGCCCTAGTACCTGGGTCGAATCTGTCTGCCTTTTCACATCTCCAAGGCACACTCCTCGGAATGCACTGGGCCATGGCCAGTTTCCCCACTGCCTGTCCACTTGTTCCCTGGGTTTGTCATATTTTCCTGACTAGTTAGGCAAAAACAGTTGACTAGTAGGAAGGTGGTATGTGATCATTAATTTTATGTGTCTACTTGACTGGCCATGGGGTGTACTGATTGAACATTATTTCCGGGTGTGTCGTGTGGGTGTTCCCAGATGAGATCACCATTTGAAACAGTGAAGTCAGTAAAGCAGGGGAATTCTTTCAGTCCATTGAGGGCCTGGATAGAACAAAAGGCAGAGGAAGGAGGAATTATCCCCTTTTGGCTTCCTGCCTGCCTACTTGAGCTGGGGCATCCCATCTCACCTTTCCTGGACCTTGGACAGGGATGTACGCCCTGGTCCTCAGACTGAATTACACACCAGCTTTCCTGGGTCCAGCTCGCAGACGGCAGATGGTGGGACTTCTCGGCCTCCACAATCACGTGAGCCAATTCTTCATAATAAATCCCCTTTTATATGTGTGTATACCTTATCCGTTGCGTTCCTCCGAAGAACCCTGACTAATACACAAAGAGACACTAAATCAGTTCTTGGGTGGTCCAGACCCTGAGTCGGGCAGAGATGGGGGGAGAGTTCCCAAGCGTCTTTCCAGCTCCTCTCAGGTTGTCTCTTCTATGAAGCAAATTTGAAGGGACCATGAGTGGAGGTCCAGGTTCTTCTCAATTCACCTCCGTTGGCTTTAAACTTCTCATCCATTCTCTTATATTTTAACATCAGGCTTCATGTCAGCCTGAGTGTTCGATGCTGATGAAACACTTCATCAATGTCTGCAACCTACTGACATTTACCAAGAAGTTGAGAATAGCTACATTCAAATGACATTCTAAGGGAAAACTGGACTATCTATCAACAAATTTGTTTATTTATCATCTATGTAATGTTTACTATGTGCCAAAGATCGCTGTATTTTACAAATATTATCTCATTTAATCCTATCAATCGCCCCATTAAGTATGCCTCCAATCTTTTTTGTATGCACACAAACAAAATTGTATGTGCAGATAATTTCACATTGTCTTCAAACACATCATTTTTAACAGCTACATAATACTGTGTCAGATAAATGTAGCGTGATTTATTTAACCTTTTTATTTTACATTTGGGCTGATTCCTATTTTTCATCTATATAAATTATGTTCTGAAGAATATTCTTTATAAAAATCCTTGCATTTCTTAATTTTGCTTAGATTCGGTTTTTACAAAAGAAATTTCTGGTTCAAAAAGATAAATTTGGAACGATGTATACTTACTTTAGAAGTAGATAAAAATGTGAGTTTTATGACATCTTCCCCAGCCCTTGGTATTATCCCTCAACGCCCTATAAATAGAACGCACAAAAGGGAGCTTTTTGTTTGTAGGAGTGAGGTAGAGGGGTGTGTGTGCGTGTGTGTGTGTGTGTGTTTGTGCACATGAGTGTATGTTGGACACTAAAGAAAAAAAGTGTATGGAGAGGAGGCAAAAAGACAAACATGTCCTTAATAAGAAGTCCAGAGATGGCACAAGTTGCTGTAGCAACCGTACATGCTGTCAAGGGTTAAGAAAGAGATAGAAAAATTGTAAGTGATAAGTAATATTTTGAGAGCTCGTGCTTAAATTATTTAGGTGTGACATTATATAACCTGTGCAGTTCAATATCAGAACTTGTGAAAAACCGTTAACAGCAAAACTTGGTATCAGAATCTTTTCATTACAAAGAAGCAAAGAAAAATATACAATTCTATATTCAAATCAGTGGCTGTGTTTTTGTACACTCATCACCTATATATTTGTTTGAGAAACACGTTTTTGGTGCTGACTACGTGCCAGGATGCTACAAATAAAGAAATGAATGGGATAAAGTCCTTGTTCCCAAGAGCTCACTGCAAGGTAGAGAAAACCAATATGCAAACAAATAATTACACTAGAGGTTGATAAGTGTCATTCCAGAGACACCAACAAATCCACAAAGTAGGAAGTGCCTAGCTCTGCCCAGGGAGTCAGAGGAGGCTTGGCCTGAGCATTTGGGCCAAGTCTTAAAGGATGAATAGGAGTTTGCCTTGCAGAGAAGGGGAAGAAGGACTTTCCAGGGAGAACAAAGAGCTTGGACTCTACCTATAGGTCAGAGTGTCCCAACTTCTGTGCCTTGCATGGGTTACATGTGTGCACCAAAATACTGATGCACCCTACCCACAGGATGGGCAGGTGGGAGCTGGGCAGCTGGCTCCCCTGGGTTAGTCCCCTCTAGCCCTGAACAGTTTCATCCCCTTATTCAAATGTGCCATCCATATGCCATTTTCTACCTGTGCTATAAGGAGAAAAATGTTAGAAAGCACTGCCCCAGGGAGCTGAGAGGTGACAGAGGTGTGTTTGTAAGGCCAGAATAATAATAAAACCACACTGGAATTTTTAAGAATTCGCTCTGACGGTGGCATGGCGGCAGCCTGCAGTGGAGAGAGCCTGCTTGCCAGGAAGATGCAACAGGAGGCCGCAATAGATGATATTGTATGTTCAGATATATTCGCTGCCTCACGCTACAAGGCCCTTCCCTTAGAGGACCACCCTCCCACCCAGGATGTCAGGTGTGGCCATGTGATTTGCTTTGGCCGGTGGAATATGAGTGGACAGGCCCTCTGCCCTCCTCTTGTCGGCAGGAGCTCAGAGGGTCCACTCTTCCCTTCTCTTCCCTTTGTCAAGAGGCCAGCGCATCCTGACAGTCAGCCTGGAATGAAAAGAACATGAAGCAGGGCTGCAGCTGACCCGCAAAGGCCATTAACGTGAGCAAAAAACAGATCTTTCTTGCTGCAAACCACTGAGGTTTGCAGGTAATTTGTTACAGTGTAAGATGATGAACACAGAAGCTTATGTGCTAGTACAATGTCGAGAATCCGAGTGCTTGATCTGACAACTAGTCCTCTCGGAGTCAGCAAATCCATCAGCAGAGCTTCTAAGATGATTAAGTCAGAAGGGGAGTATGTCTTGCTCCAGTGGCTCCCAATCAGGGGTGTGAGAATCCCTTGGGGATCACTGTCCTGCCGGGGCCGCGTGGAGCACAGCACTGGTGCTCCTCCTGCAGCATTTCTGTAAGCATTTGTTCGGTATGGATTTAGTCTAAGCAGGAAGAAACTGATTTCCTGTTAGTGAAGCTTGTTTCCCACTTTCTTTATGTGTACAATTAAAATGTTGGCTGTTGGCTGGGTGCAGTGGCTCACACCTGTAATCCTAGCACTCTGAGAGGCAGAGGCAGGAGGATCGCTTGAGGTCAGGAGTTTGAGACCAGGCTGAGCAAGAGCGAGACCCCGTATTTACTAAAAAGAGAAAAAATTAGCCAGGCCTGGTGATGCGCACCTGTGGTCCCAGCTATTTGGGAGGCTGAGGCAGGAGGATCACTTGAGCCCAGGAGTTTGAGGTTGCTGTGAGCTAGTCTGACACCATGGCACTCTAGCTCAGGCAACAGAGCAAGACTCTGTCTCAAAAAAAAAAAAAAAAATGTTGACTGTCACCTTGTCATCTTTGGGATTTCACTCCAAGAAACAAAACCAAACTTAAGTACGCAAGAGCATTGGTCAACACCATAGAATTTACTGTGGATCTCACTGAAGAGATGGAAGAGAGGGCTTATATTGCAAAGCAGACGTTTTGCTGGGGTGGGGCGGGGGTGATTAAATGAGTCTTTCTCCCAAACTCTCTTCTCTGCCTCATAGCTAAAACTTTTCTCCATCCTCCAGCCCCCCCACTCCCTTCCCTGGACCACTGTTCTGTGCCATCCATAAATGCACTAAAGAGAGTCCTCGTTTAACTGCTCGTGCTTAATGCGGGCGACGCACTGAGACAGCTGGTTAAAGTACAATCCACATCCCTAAGTCACTCCTGTAGTCACGTCCTTGAGCCTTCTCCCCTTAAGCAGTTTACAAGGACTGGAAATCTAGAACGCAGCTCCCCAGTGTGTGGATTTCCACTAGTGGCAGGGTTTTTGTTCACAATAGTTTTAAAATAAAAAACGCTCGGAATATGTGACGTATCTAGCTGATGCCAGCAGCCACTTACATCTTAATTTGAGGTCCCTTAATTAAGTTTTCTTCCCCCAACAACCAGTTGGAATCCTTGCTCTGAGGGGACAAGAGTTTCAGTGACAGATGGGGAGGAGAAAAGAGGGTTGAGAGATGATGATGCCACCAGCAGCCCTGGTGAGAGCAACCCGGGGATGCTGCGCAGCAGGGCACCAGGGAAGAGGGAGAATCCAGAAGTTGGAAGAAGGTTCTGGAAAGCAAAGCACACGCGTCGTCCATTTCACAATTTGGCCCAAGACCAGCCGCGAAACAGCTCGTGTGGCGTCCACATCATTCCTCTTAAATCCTCATGCAAACCACGAGCAGAAATCGGAATAGCTGCTCTTTGCAGCAGTGTGTGGCAGTCAGAATGCGATGGAAAGAGTGTGCCTGTGCTCCGCCCACAGCGTCACCGAGCGCCTTACCTTTTGGGTCAGTTCGCTGGCTTTGTTGATGTACCGATCTCGCTCCTTTTCCAGCTGAAAGATGATCTTTCTCTGCTTCTGAGCCTCGTCCTTGTAGTTCTGGATTTCCTCCTCCAAGCTCCTCTTGGCTTGTTCATGGAGCTTTACCAGGTCTATCTGCTTCTGGGTCGCGTTGACCGCCTTAAGCATATTCTAAAAATAAGGGCAACAAAGCAGTCACATTACTCATAACATTTGAGGATTTCTGGTTAAGTTTACTCCCTGACTCATACATAAAATAATTAGATGGCTTGTCTTTTGGATGAACAAAAATAATCATGTTCTCTAAGCGTATTTAAGAGCTTGTTATGTTACCTTTTCACAAGGCACTTTAAACGCACACATAAATGCACTTAGCAACCACAGCATCCCTAAGAAATGCGCACTATGTTGCTCCCATTTTAGGAGTCGCAAACTGAGAATGAAGGGTTAAAGCTACTTGCCTACAAGTTCACACAGCAGAGAAGTGGCAGAGCCAGAATCTGAATCCGTGGGCAGCTGACCCCAGCGTCCATACTTTTAACCTTCATCCCACCTCTACCCTTTGTCTCGTGAGGCTGAAACAACTGAACCTAATCACATAACTCGGGCTTTGACGACAAAGCAATATACAAAATCAGCTTATTAAAATGCAGATTCCTAGAATTAACATATGACCCAACAATAGTTCACTCCCAGGTATATATTCAAAAGAAACGACAGCAAAACCTTGTACGTGAATATTCATAGTGGCACTATTCGCAAAAACTGAAAGATGGAAACAATGTCCATCAGCTGATAAATAAACAATATAGTATATCCATCCAGTGGAATATTATTCGGCCATAAAAAGGAATGAAGTACAGACACATGCTACAACAGGAATGAAACTTGAAAACAGTGCTGTGAGTGAAAGATGCTATACATAAAAGGTCACATAATGTATCTATTTATTCAAATATCCAGAATAACAAATCCGTAGAAACAGAAGATTAGTAGTTGCCAGGGGTGGGAACACAGGAGAATGGAGAGTGATTGCTGAACAGGTACGGGGTTTCCTGTTGGGGTGATAAGGATGTCCTGGAACTAGTTAGTGGTGATGGTTGCACAACATTGTGAATGTACTAAATGTCACTAATGGTAAATTTTGTGTTATGTGTGTTTTACCACAATAAAAAAATTAGCCTAGTTTTTTTTAAAATGTAGGTGCTGATGTTCCAACTTCAGAGTTTCTGATTCCGTGGGTCTGGGATACGACTCAGGCATCTACATTTTTTTAAAAGGTGCATTGGTGACTTCTGATGCTGCAGTGGAAATGTCTTCGGTTGGCTGCCCAAGTTCCTCTGAAATACAGACTTAATAACAGTGCAATCTGGCAACCACGCTCATGCAAGAGCGTCCACCTCTTTAGCCACGATTGAATGGACCAAATGACCCTTCCCAGGGACTTTTGAAACACAGCCTTTAGATTTTCACAATTCAGTAGAAGATGTAAACTCGGGAGCTGTTGGTGACAGCTATTGTTTGCCAAACGGTCTGGAAATCAGAGAAACAGTCTTCATTGAAAGAGAAATGAACCAAAAACTCAGCAGGAAGTCTACCAATGGAGAGAAAAGGCTTTCATTCCAAGAGTGCTAGGCCAGGTTCCCACTGGTTGCCGAGGCCCAGCTGTACCCTTGAGTTCCATGAGGCACCTTACAGTTGCTTCTTGAATCTCTAACAACACAGAACCTGCGGCTAGGGCTGAAAACCACCGGACTATATACAGGTCAAATGCCCATTAAACATTGGTTGGGTGATGATATGGAAAGTAGAAAAGGCCAACTTTATTTTCAGGTGCTGGGTTAAACATTCATTCTGTAAAAGATAAAGCCACTTCAACATGACACCGAAAGAACCAAAATATATCCATGTTGCTGCCGGTCAACGCTATGTCGCTCGTTCTCTGGGTGAAGGTGGCCTTTCAAGTCAGTGGGGAAAGAACGTATTATCAATAAAAGTTGATTGCCTTCCTGCAGAGTTGGGTGCTGTGCTAGGCACTAAGAACACAATGGTCAGGAAAGGAAAAAAAAAAATTATACCCTGCCCTAAAGGAAGAAATTGACATTAATCAAATTAAACAAATAAATATAAAATGACTATTGTGCTATGTGTCTTATCCTGGTAGAAGACCTGTTGATTGTTTACCAGCATTATAAAATATAAATGGATCAAATGTTGTGTGTTAAAAATAAATTTAAAAATCTGAACCCCATATTATTGTTTTTATACACAAATTTATAGAATAAAAGAATAGTGTTCAGGATTATTAAAAAAAAAGTCAATGATTTTTTTAAAGAGGTTTTAGAATGTAAAGACCTAATCTCCTACCATTTCCTGAGATTCTCTAAATAGTCTACTTTAGGCTAAAGTATAGTCTATTTTGCTAACGTTTGTTCGACTCTGGGAAACCTAAAAAAATAATGAAAGTCAGAATGAACAAATATAAGCCATCTCTACTTTGATGGGACAAAGCTGTCTTGGCCAAAAGCCATCACACTGTCTGTAGCAGAAGCAGCCTCCTCCCTCCACACCTGGCCTGTGGCTTCTTCCTTCCTGTAGGAAAATTACCCTAAATACTTGCAAGTAGTTAATCTCCTAAAAGTGATTGTCAATGGACGGAATCTTCTGAAAGGTGGGTAGGAAAAAAATGTCCCTGCATTTAATGGAGCCTTGGAGCTCCCCCACCCCTCCCTCAGCTTTGAGCCACGTGGAGCTCAAAGATAAGATGAGATAAGGACCTAGAACAAAAACCAAAACCCACAACAATCCTGAAAAGATGGAGAAAAGCTTAGAAGTTTCAAGTCACCAATCTGCCATTCTTACACCTAACACCTCAGAGTTAAAATCTAATTAGCGCTCGCTTGTAATTTTTGGATTAGCAAAAGTTGTAGATGATAGATATTCAATTCAGAAATGTTGTTCAGCTGCTTAGGATGCCAAATAACACATCAGCAATGAAAACAGAATCCACAAAACGCTGCTCCGAAATCCCCTGCTGGTTTATATGCTAATTCTCCAAAGCCTTTTTGTGTTCACAGGTGATAATGCAGTCTCAATTTATGGCCAGTGAATGGTAGACTGTAGGCAGCTGCTTAGACGAAAATTAAGCACTATTATTTATTCCAATCTACTTTTGTTTGCCTTAGAGTTTTCTTTCCCGTACAACTGGTTATAGGCAAATATTATAGCACTAAAGAAAGACATTTATTCACCAGTGTTACTGTAACGAACTCACCTTGTTCAGTATGTCCCTTTCTCGCAGAAGCTCATCCATTGCCTTCTTATCAAGTTCTGCTTGTTTTTTGGAAGCCTCCACCTCTAAATAGTAACAGAGGGAGGAAAATAATAAGTCCAGAATCAACCTGAGAATCTGCCAAAGCCAAAGTGATAAAAAACTGCTTTACATGTTTGTCTGTCTCTACATAGCTACTATTCGTTGAGGGTTAGTGATCTCCATTATAATTAGTGAGGTAGGTCTTCCTGTCCCACTAAACAGATGGAAACTGAGGCTTAGAGAGATTAAACCATTTGCCAAAAGTCTGAAGCCAAGAGCTGACAGACAGGGCTGAGATTAGAAACTGGGTTTGCCTGATTTTTTTTATAAGGCCTTGCTTTTTAAAAAAAATCTTTTTTATTATACAAGTGGAAATACAGAATGAAATTAGAGCTACAGGTAAACAGAAGGAAAAAAATGTAAATCAACGAGAATCTACTTAGTATTTTGATATGTCTCTTTCCAGGCTTCATCCTATACAAATATGTGTGTTTGTATATAAGTATAAACAAATAAATAAGTAAACATAAATTTACTTATAAATGCACACATACCCCAAAAGGAATCAGACTACACATACTATTTTGTAGCTTGGTTTTATGAGTAACAAACATAGAATAAATGCCTTTTTATTAATATACTATAAATGTACATCAACATCAGAATTTTTATTAACTCCATGGTTTTTCACTGTGTGAAAATACATAACTTATTTAACAAATCCCCCATTTTAACATTTAGATTGTTTCCAATTTTTGTTTTTTCTTTTGTAGTTGTAAGCAATAATCCTGTGAAAGTTCTTATTCCTTTTTTCGTCTAGAAGAGGAAATCCTGGATCAAAGGGGATTTTTTAAACACATTTCTCCCCCACTATCAAATTTCTCTCTAGAAAATTAATAGCAATTTAAATCCACATCCAAACCACCACTGGATATTATCATTCTCTTTGATCTCTGACAATCTGATAGATTTTGAAAAACCAATATGTCAGTATTTAATTTGCATTTCTTTAATTAGTATTGAAGCTGACTACTTTTTCATGTTTAATGACCATTTATTTGTATTTCTGTTTTTTAAATGGCCCACATTTTCCCTTTGCCAATTTTTTTTCGTGAATTGTTTATCCTTTCCATGAATTTTTAAAAGCCCTTGTATAGAATAAAGATACAAACTTCAACAATCTTTTGGTCAATTTGCCTTTATTTATAGAGTCTTTTGCTACATAGAAAATTTTAACTTTTATTTCATTGAATTTCTCAATCTTGGCTTTATGGTTTAAACATTTAGTGTTAACATTTTTACCAAAAAAGTAGCTTATGGTCATGCTACCATTTTCTTAATAATCCATACTGCACACTGGTATGAAACACCTTATCTTAGATGATACTCTTGGGTCTTTTCTGGCCTTTCCAATCTTTTCCATTGATCTGTTCATTCAGACATCATCACTACACTAGTTGATTATTGAAGCTTTATAATACATTTTAACATCTGGTAAGGCAAATATTCTGCCATCACTCTTTTTTCCCAGAATTTTATAGCTATTGTCATATGTTTATTCTTCAGGAGAAACTCTAGAATCAGTTTCTGAATCCTATACAACATAACTCACTAAAATTTTCATTAGAAAAATTGAATGCATAGATTAACTTGGACAGATTTATATCTTTTTCCTATTGAATTCTCTCATCCAAGAACCCAACGTATCGCTCCATCTTTCAAATCTTCCTTTGTACCCCTCAATAGAATCCTGTAGCTTGTTTTATATATAGGTCTTGCAGATATCTTGATAACTTTATAGATATTTTATTACTTGAGTTGCTATTCTGAAAGTGAGTTTTTCCATCAGATAGTCTGATTTGGGGGCATGAAAAAAAAAGCTATTGATACCTGTATATTTATTTTATAACCTGCCACCCTATTGAACTCTCTTGTTAGTTCTGCTAGTTTTTTAGTTCATTTCATGGGCTTTGTGGTAGAAAACCACAACACGTGGGAGACTCATGCTTCTAACCGTTATGCCCAATGCCACTCTTTGATCAGGTACATCAAAAGGAAGAAGTCCCAAAGAAGAAATAACAATGTTAATGACATCTGTAAAGTAATCAGAAGAGAGATAATGACGACTTTCACATACATGATTTAAGGAGGAAGAATGAGGTTCAACGTTGAATGGACAAAAAAAAAAAAATTCAAAGCTTAGAACTATTTCAAGCAAAAATGCAGAAATTTAAATATGGGAGTGTTTGATAGTCACTTAGGCAGTTCAAAACATGCTCTTGTCCTTCCATTTTTCTCCCTGTCGCTGAAGACATTAGACTACAAACTTGCTCTAGACTGTAGGCATCCTGAGGGCAGAGTCCTCCACGCACCAAGGGCCTGGCACGGCGCCTGCACACAGTGTGTACTCAATGTGTTGAGTGGATGAGTGGAGAAACTGTCAACATAAGCTGCAACTGCACCTCAATAAAAGACTATTTCCTCTTGTCTCTTAAAAGCAAAAATTTCTACACTTCTCAACGACTTAAGTGACAAATATTTCTAATAATTCCATCCAGAGATTTAGACTTTACCTAACTTTTAATGGGACAATGTAAGCTTTTGTGCTTTTATGGATGTTCTCTCATTCATTTGTGAGTGATGGTTTGTAACTCACAGCAGCCTGCATAAGGCTCATAGGGCGCAGGTGTTCCTGCCTCACCTATGCCAGTAGAGTCGGAATCCATACCCAGATTCTTCATCTCCAAGTCCAGAGCTGTTTCTACCATACCAAATTTCACAAGTTCACTGTATTTTTAATTATATTCTTACTCAGAAAACAGCAATATATCTGAATGAGGATAGATGACACTTAATTAGCACTTACCGTGTGCCAGGTGCTGTCTGCAAGTGGTGTAAGTGAATTAGCTCATTCATCCCCCAGCAAACCAGAAGTAATGGAGGGAGGAGCTAAACCCAGGCAGCTCTGACTCCAGAGTTTGTATCTTTACCGAATCCTCTGTACCTCCCCATGGCACTTAAATTTTTCCTCTATAGGTCAGTTATAGCTGGGTAAAACAGGGGTTCATCACACCGTAAAGTACTAGCAGAGGAAAGATGTTAAAAGCCATTTATTTTTGTTCCACTGATTCTTGGTGCAATACTATCCCAGAGTGTTGTTTTACTAGTTTCATTTGGCATGGTTTGTGTTTGTACACATGAAGCCTTGATGACATTGGTCACCAATGAAATGTTTGTGAATTAATAAAGCGCAAAATGGTTTACCTCGCTCTAGTCCCAAGATCTGATTTTTTAGGGTTTCCTTGTGCTGCTCGACTTCTGCCTTTTGATCTTCAATCTGGTGCAATTTTTTATGAATTTGTTCTCTGATTTTGTTCAGTTTCCCAATGTCAAGGCGCATCTGATGGACTTCTTCCTCTTTGGCCTGTAATTAGTGAGAGAGAATTAACCAGGACACTGAGCAAACAAAGGGCCAGCAACTGAACAACGGTAAACTCAGAACAAATAAAAAGAAATTCTTCCCATGTCAGTGTAAAGTTGTTCTCTGAGATTAAGTCAAAGCACACTATTTGGTTTTGAAAGAAATTGAAAAACCCTATTCTCTGAATAAAATATGTGGCTATATAAGCTAAAAATAATACAAAGACTGATGAAATCTGATGTTTTAAGGTACCATCTAATTGTGGAATCAAACAAGATAAGAATGCTGAGTTGTATGTATTAAAAATACATGAATTGTGTATTCAAATATTGTATTTGATTAGCAATTTTCATGAACTTATAAAATGACCCCTCGCAGAAGGTTGTTTGCATGCCATAAAATATTCAAACACTCTTTTGGACCCAAAAGGCCACTGTTACCCAATTACATACACTGAAGAAGGAGTCCTCCTTCCTCCAAGCAAGTTAATCTATGGATGTGCATTCAGACAGGTGGACAGGGCAGTATGAACAGGCAGTCTGCATGATGGCAAAAGGTACCTAAGAAGTAATCCTAGCAAAGGAATGCACCAGATTTTTGCCTATGGCCTTCAAGTTTTATGGATTTTTTGAAATTTAAATTAAATTAATTTTGTTTTAAATTCATCATTAGAAATGACTGGAAAAGCAGCTAGGGATTCTTCTGCAAATAAAGGTTAGCAATTATATCAGCTGATGACAATGAGGAGACTGAAATTAGCTGTTCATTTGATCCTCAGATTGCTGCTAGAGGAAAATCCCATTCGGTTCAGGATCTGATAACAGAAACAGTCCATCTTTCAAGATGCCCCATTCATGTTATCAAAGGAGAGAATTAATGGCCTAAGTATTTTCACTTTAATTTCAGCTCATAAAGAATGGTTTCAAGTCAACCCATTCTAGACAGCTTTAAATATTCCTCAGCCTCAGACCCTATAGGGGTTAGATTAGTTGACCTTAAGGCCCCTTCTAATTCTAAGATGATCTAATTCAGTGGTTATTAATCCAGACCCTGCAGTTAAACTTCAGAAAAATCCTAGAAACCTCTTACATTTCTGGGATGCATACAACACCAGATGCAAGATGTGCAGGTAAGTGTGTGTACGTATGTATGCTTTCATCAGATTCTCAAAAGAGGCCGTGATACCAAAACGTTATGGTTCACTGTTCAAATCTATGTATTATTCCTGCTAGGCCACTCCTGTTAGGCCCGGCATTCTAACAGAACCAGAGTAGAGAAGATGGATTTTGTCAGAATTAAAGTAACAAACATAAAGCTGCTCTGTAGGCGGATCTGAGTATAAACTGTTATCCAGACTTAATTTGCAAGCACTGTTCAGTAAAGGCAGGGAAAAAGATGGGAAAACTGTCTTGAAATGTACATTGGATGGAAGTGAAAATCATGATTCCATAATCCTGTAAGTAAATACTAAATACTCCCAGTCCAGCCCCTAGCCCTCCCATCTCACTTTCTCCATACAAGTAGTAAAATATAATCTGAATTCTTTGCTACTCACGCATGTGAATGGTTTCTAGCTCTGGGCAACCGGTTACTTGCAAAGCTAATTACAGAGATGAACATCTGAGCTCGCTCTGGAAACCATTTGCATAACCACACGATCAATCATCAGGTTTGTGATTTTATAAGTAAGAATGGAAGTTACGAAACTCTCTGCTTCTGGGCGTAAAGCAATGGCTGTAGGTTTGCACCTGCCTCTGATGCGTCAAAGCACTCAGTGGAGCTAACACAGGCTATCCAACCAAGGGCTCCGACCACAAAGGCAAACCTGTGTGAATAGGTAATGAGGAAGTAAGGATTAGGGAACAGAAGTATCACGTGGTGTTTACTTTGAGCTCCAACGCCTTCTGCTGGTTTTCCTGGCTTAGCTGCTCACAAACCAAACTGTGTTGTTCGTTTTCTTGCTGAAGTTTAAAATTTCTCATCTGAAACTGCTCGAGTTCCTTTGCAGCTCTCTCATTCAATATCTGAAAAGTGTGGAACAAGCTGGTTAATGCTTTTTAATCTGATTACAAGACATGTGTATACACACAGGAAGCGCCACAAACCTCCTGGGGAGATAACAGCAACTCCACTGTTTTGCCTTTGTAGAAATTGTTCTTTATCCCTGATGAAAGCACTAACGCACTCAAATATGATGAATGGTAAATGGCTGAAGAAAATGATGCCTTTTAATGAATAACACAGTGAGCAGAATTTTTTTCTAAGAGCCTTGGGAAGTCTTGTTCACAGGTGGTGGATAAATATTTTAATGCCTGTTTGCCATGTGGCTGGCTTCGCATACGCAACAATTGCTATAATCATTGCAAATGAGCAGGGATTCAAATGGGTTTTATCATCTGTGGGCTCGGAAGCTACATCTTCAGAAGCAAATCCTGCATTAACATGCCTACAACATTTTCGTCAACAGAAACGTTCACTAACACCAATATAGAGACAATTCCCTTTTAATCCAACTGAAGTCAAAACCGTGGAACAACAGTGGAGTGATTTATATCTGCCTGACTTCGGTGTCAGCCAGATTTTCCTCTTCCCTATCTAGACTATCCTGGGCAGACACGGTTTTACAAATGCCAAGGATTATCTGTCGGGGGAGTCATTTCTATTGGGGGAATATTGGAGATGTGCAAGGATAGCAAATGGACCAAAGGGAAAAAACAGAGAAGATAGTTTTAATACTTTCTCCAAAATATAAATTCCAAGCATGGAAAAATTAAACATGAAAAGAATCCATTCAACTCCCCATCAGTAGGGACTAAATAAAATATAACTAGCTATGCCAAAAATGAAATTGTGTTTTACGTAGTCCTGGATATTGCTAAACAGAGCACTATAGTTTCACCCTGATGTCCAAAAGCCTCTCTCTTAAATTTCATGCTCAAAGAAGTCTCATGTTTTTCTCCTGCAGATAGCACATTGTGAATTATCTATTTGACTTCTGGCTTTATATAAAATTAATAAAGCAACTGACAAAAAAATGTGCTCTCATATCTATTTTTTAAAGTAGAAAAATGCTATATGGCTGGACAATTCTTTGGAAACAAACTCCCTAGGGGGAAACATTTTTAAGAAAAATCTTTTCAATTATGTGATTTGCTTCTTTAAGAAATGAGAGAAGATGTACTAAAATTAACTAATATTTGTGTTACCTTAAACTGTTATAATAGGGGGGATGTTAATTTTTTAAAAGTGCCATATTAAAAATGCATAAAGGCTGAGTATGGTGTCCTAAACTTGAAACTTAAAAATAAACCTGTTAAAAATAAATTATGTTATCCTCATTCAGTGGAATACAGTACAGCAATGAGAGTGAATGGTCTACTGAGCTCTGTCCGACAGAACTTTCTGCAATGATGTAAATGTTCCCTACCTCTGCTAATATTCTATCAATGGATTTCAATAGCCACATGTAGATAGTGGCTGCCATATTGGACATCAAGGGTCTACAACTACACGGCCACAACATGACTGAATCTCACAAGCAGAATGTAGCAGAAGTTAGACACAAAGAGTACATCCTGTAATATTTCATTTCTTTAAAGTACAAATACAGGCAAAACTAATCTCTGCTTAAAATTCAGGACACAGGTGGCCTTTTTGGGGAGGATGAATGGAGGGTGATAGGAGCTTCTGGGGGGCTGGCAATGTTCTGTGTCTCAGGCTCAGTGCAGGCGGCCAAGATGTGTTTGAGTGGTGAAAATTCATCAAGCCGAACACTTGTGCCACATACACTTTTCTCTGTGTACATTAATAGATCAATAAAAGGTTAAAAAGAAATTAATTAACCTGTTGGAGCTGGGGAAAAAAGGAGGGCATAACTGCCTCAAAAGAGCTGCTCAGAGACCAAATTGCAGTGCTCGGTGTTACGTGACCAACATCGGTGGTGGAGGGAGTTTGCTGCTTTCCAAGAAAACGCAAAATGTGCAAGCGGGCCATGAACAGACGCGCCATTCTTGGTTTTTCTCAGTTCTTTTGCGATGGCCCCCAGTACGGCCCACACCTGACTCACCTTCTGCTCCTTCAGCTGCTGCTCCAGCCTCTGAAGCTCCTCCTTGCTCTTGTGCATGTACTGCTGCAGGGCCTTGATCTCTGTCTGCCTGCTGTCCATGTCTACCTGAATCTGCTTGAGCTCTTTCTCTAGCTTTTCCTTCTTCCGAGACTCCCGTGAAGCTTCGTTCTGACGTTGCTGGATTTCTTGTTGGAACTACAAGGTGCGGAAAGAGCAGGGAAGAAAAATGTGACCCCTTGCCATGGCAGCTCACAGCCGGGCAAATTCCCCGCCTCCCAGGCCTGTCATTTTCAAGACAGTCACTTCGGAGTAGCATTTCCCCTGTAAGTCAGACATCTTGAGCCCCAGTGTTCAAACTTTTAAGAAATATTCTGTATTGTTTTTCAGGGCCTTGACACCAAATGTCCACCCTGATGGTGGGGAACAAATCCACAAGGGGTAGTATAAAATCAACGAAGTATGGACATTCAGCGTTCTCGGGACATTAAACACAGAAAGGGTGCATCCCGTTCTCCATCAATGGGGACCAGATAAAATGTAGCTGGCTACCCTAAGTAGGAAATTGTGTTTTGCATGATCCTGGATATTTCTAAACAGAACACTATAAGTTTACCTTGACGTCTATGAAAAGCCTTTTTCTTATCTCATGTTCAGAGAAGCCTCATGTTTTTCTCTTGGAGACTGCACAGAATGATTCAGTTAGATGGCTTTCTTATAAAGGAGAAGGGCCAGAGGAACCACTTGAACCATCCCCAGATACTAGGCCCCTGGCCTTTACAGGGGACACGCTCTTGAGCCAGAATCGTAAGCAAAGAGTCCCTGCCTTAGTGACATTCTCAGACAGAAAATGCCTCTGGAGAGAACAAACCAGAGAAACAAGCAGAACCAAAGATGCTTATTTGGACACAGAGGGTAAATATGAGACAGGAATAAGATGGGAAGAGAGACTGGGGCAGGACAAACATCCTCTGGAAGGAAATATTCTTTCACTCGCTCTGTCGTGGAGCTGACCTGACTTATGGTCTGCTCAGCCTCTTCTTTTGATCGCTCTGTTTCTTGATGTTGTTCCATGACCTGAGCTAAGGCCTCTCGTAATTTCACCACTTCTGACAAGAGCTGGTCTCGCTCCTTTGTCACTTCTTCTTTGAACTTCAGTAAATCTCGGATACTAAGGAGGAAGAACACAGGAGTCGGACTAAATGGCCATCTGCTCGGGGGTCCTTCATATCATCCTCCAAGCTCATTTTCATGGGAAAGACTTCAGGCCAACGATTAATGCTATTCAGGCCTTAAAGAGAAAGATCTTTATGCCCCGACATGGGAGCTGTTTGTGAGTTGTTAACTGAAAAGAAGTGCCAATAATAATATGCATAATGTGATAGATTTTTTTTTATTTTTAAGAAAATACAGTGTCTGTTCGTGTGTGTGTGTGTGTGTGTGTGTGTGTTTTATAGGCATTTTTATAGAATCTCAGAAAAATAGATACCAGTCAGGTCATTGATTATGTCTGAGAAATTTGGGGTGGAAAGTTGGGAGAGAGGATGATGCTTTCCATACTTCTGTATTATTTGAATTTCTTATAATAAAACAGTATTGCTATCGTCAACTCTTATAATTAATCCTAAGGATATATCAATTCAAAAAATTATTTGTTTAATATATCCACTGGAGGGCTACGATCAATCACAGCTATAAAGCCCAGAATGAAGCATAAAACATAAGCAAATGATATGCGTTGCCAATTTTCTATCAATTTACCCAAAGAGATTAGTTTCTCCCAAAGGGATGCAACCCAGATAAAATGTTCCCAAGAACAAAATTTGGAAAATCACTCATGATGCCTGTTTTTGGAGAGTATATGATAATATTCATTGATTTGAATTGTAAACCAGTTACCTCTGAATTTCAAAAACCATTCCATATGATTTGGCATGACTTTCTGCAGAATTAGCACTTTGCGAGTGGGAGCTCTGTGTCTGATACGACTTCTGCAGCAGATTGAATCTAGAGCAAAGCAGCTCTCGGAGCAGAGAGAGCAGAGGAGAACTTGTACTGCAGCTGACAGTTATCAAACTGCTCAAAACAGTAATTTGACAAACTTTATTTACCAAAACCTTTCATGGAACATAAATGTTCATGTAAGGTTTAATAAGGAATCTTCAAACCAGCACTCAAACCCTTCTCCAGAAACAAAACCTCAAATTTTAATGTTACGATGAAAAGAGGCGGCTACACCTGGGCACATCGTTAAAGGTAAACTTATGGGCTGGATAACTTCTTCAGTTCCCCTCTTCACCCTCCTCCAATGCTCATTACAAACGCCCCCTATCTGACTCAGTTCCCTCACATCGCCCTTCAGTAGTTGCTCTGAATGTGCTGGACTTCTTCCAGAAGAAGGTAGAATCCAGCACTATAGGGATCACATTTTCTGTTTGTTTTTCCTATTCCCTCCCCACAACACTGGTACTTAGAACTATCTGTCAGTGTTGGATTGGTGCATCAAAAAAGCATAAGAAACCAAGAGAGCAAAGTTAGATTTGGTTAAGGATGCCCAAGGAAGTGTGTGCTCATTCCTGATTCTTAATTGATGTGATGTTTTGCATGCCCTGCCCAGGGCTATATCCTGCAAGCGATATAAATGTGTCTTCCTTCGGGGCATTCACAGCTTAATGGTTAGAGAAGCATATCAACAAATAATTTTAATATTACACAGTATGATCAGTGCCACACTAAAGGTAAATGTCAGGTCCCATGGAAACAGAGAATGCAGTGGTTTTTCTGCCTGGCCATTGAGGTCTGGAGGTAGAGAAGAGGTTAGAACAGTGCTGCTGATGGTGATGAAGGTAAGATGGTGTTTGAGGTAGGTCTTAAAGGATGCATAGGAGTTGACCACCAGTAGGATAAAAGAAAAAGCACTGTGAGCATAGAAAGCAGCATGCGCAAACGCATGAAGCTATGGGCAACATGGTGGGCTGGACATGAGACCAGAGAGGCTGACTAAGGCAGATTCATGAAGGTCTGTGACCAACGTGCTCAAAATCTGGGCTTTATCCTTTGGGTATGGGTAGCAATGGAAAGTGTTAATGCAGGAGATAGGTGCATATGTGTTTCAGAAGCCTCAGTCTGGTAGCAATGATGGAATAAAGTGGGATTTTTCTCCTGCAGGCAAAGTGACCGGTTAGGAGGCTACTGCCAAACCCAGTAGAAAATACAGGGAATGAACCAAGACAGTAGCACCGGCGACAGGAAGGAGGGAAAGGTGATGCTTAGAAGATTAAATCAATAGGCAGGGCTTTAAGGATGAAGGAGTGGCGGGGTTGAAGAGCCACTCTGTTTTCTGGCCTAGAATGGGGGCCAGGGGGTGGTGTTGAGACTAATCATGGGGATAGATGGCAGGAGCTGAGACTCTGAGCAGAAAGGCAGCCAGTTCCATTCTACACAAGTTTGAGAGAAGTAAACCTGAAATATGTACTTATTTTGAAACTATATCACTGATGTTTATAAAGCCAGAAGTTTAATATAAACACAGATTAGAAGTTCTTGGGTGTGGGGAAAGGAAGTATTAAACACTATAGCAATAGACAGAAAGCAATCTCTGGGAACCGAAGAAAGGAGAGTTTTGTATCACAGAGAACATTCATGAAGACACTGGCAAGCCCCAGGCTGTCTGCTGAAGGCCTCTGCAAAAGCCAGTTCAACGTGCATCGGGAAGGCTATGACCTACTTGCTATCCTGGTCCATTGACAGTCCAGACCCCTGCTCAACTAGTTTGGTCAGGTTCACTATTTCCTCTTTCAGGGCAAGAATCGTCTCCTTCGCCTTCTGCTCCTTATCATAGGCTGAGTCCACCATCTTCCAGGCCTTTTCAATTTCCTGGATGGGCCGTGGGATATCAGTGAAAAAAACCAAACTGAGTTCCCAATGCAAGGTAAACTAGCAAGCAAAATATCACCATGACTATAACGTAGTAGCAATTTATGGGGAGAGACTATGACATACTATACATTATATGTTATGAATACATGTGTGTTGACTTACTGAATTGTTCACCGTGAACTAGTCAATAGTGAATAGTACATTTAAAGAGGGGGATTGGTAAAGGGTATTTTTTTCTTGTGTAGGTGAGTGTGGCCACAAGGGTCACATAGCTATAAGGTTTGCAAAATTAAAAATAAAAGCTTATGTGCTTTCCAAGTCCAGATATTTAAAAAAAAAATAAGTTTTATCATATAAGGAATGATCAGAGACCTAAGCCCTAAATTGATAGATTGAATTGAACCTCCTGATAGATTTGCAAATAAAAAAGGTGTTTGTCCTCAGGTCCCAAATGAGCTCCTGGATGACAATGTGAGCTCTAGAACAATCCATAGCAATGCTGTTCTTCCCTGTTACCTAATTCTGCACAATAACCTTGGTAATTCCCATTTTCAGAAACCCAAACCCAGGCCTTCTCATCAAATACTTATATGGCAAAAACAAAATCCATAGCAAGGAATGGAAACAATGACTCATGCAGCTTTGGCTTCCTAACTGTTATGAAATGCGATGTAGAATATTAACATAAATACTTAAAGTGAGTCACAGCCATTCAAGTAGCACAGTTAAGAGTTGCAACAGCCTTGAGTTTCAGCCCACCACTTAACTTTCTTGCAAAATTTTGTCAAGTGTAATGTGGGTTTATACAGATAAGAACCTAAAAGCATTAGGTGAAAATATTCCACTTTTATGTTGACAAGGAATAAAATTGGCAAAAGAATGTATTTAATGTAATAAATTAATGCTCACTATTACAGGAGACAAAGAGATTACTCTTGGGTAACAGCAGCACACAATTTAGTGATTCAAAACAGAATATGAATTTGTGGGATATGTTCTTATACATCAACCATATGTACTATTTTTGACAAAACAATGAAGAACATGCAAATTAAAATGTGATTACATGAAGTTTTATCTAAATCAACTTCACCAATTATATTTTAATCAATTCATGACTTCTATTTCCAGTTTGTAAATTTAAAATGCAGTGTTTTTTCCCATCATAAAATGAATTAAAGCCTTCTTATGTTGGTTTTTCAACAACTGGGAGAAGAAAATGACAATGGAGAAAAAAATGACACTAAAAAAAAAAGAATAGGGAGGCCGAGGCAGGCGGATTGTTTGAGCTCAGGAGTTCGAGACCAGCCTGAGCAAGAGCAAGATCCTGTCTCTACTAAAAATAGAAAGAAATTAATTGGACAACTAAAAATATATAGAAAAAAAAATTAGCCAGGCATGGTGGCGCATGCTTGCAGTCCCAGCTACTCGGGAGGCTGAGGCAGAAGGATTGTTTGAGCCCAAAAGTTTGAGGTTGCTGTGAGCTAGGCTGATGCCACGGCACTCTAGCCCGGGCAACACAGTGAGACTCTGTCTCAAAAAACAAAAAAAAAAGAGTAATTTCTAAGAAAACATGACCATATTTTGTACTAGTCATGAAAATTAATTTGAATTGGATGACATCTAAATGCATGATATCAAGAGAATTATCTAAAAAGTTTATAAATTATTTCTCAGGACTATGGCTTTAATTATAGATTAATTATAAAATTTTAATTAATATATTTCAATATCTTATCACCCTGAGCTCAACAAGGGATATTTATGTTTTACCTTCAAACTATTGCAACACACTTGAGAATGAAACAAGACAGTGTAAAACAAAGCCATGCTTCCTCAGTGTCCCCCCAGGCTGAATCCCTGGTCTCCTATTTGAGAAATTGGCAGGATCAAGTGGGAAGCACACAGGTGTCAGGAAGAAAGGTCATGAAAATTACTATCTGGGAATTCTCAAGGCCATCTCCCCTAAAACAGGGGAAAAATTAGAAGCATCAAAATATCTTTCATAAGCTATCATCGCAAGATATTTAATTACTCATCTTGCATCAAATCAAACAAGTACATCTTGAGATTCCTAAAAATGCATTTACTTATCTCTAAGTCTTTTTGCCATTCCATTATTGCCCAGAAACCAAACCAGTAAGGTTTGGTTTATTTTCTGCATGGTGTAATTATTTTCTGCATGGTGTGATTCACCTAGGCTAATTATTTTTTCTAAATGAACAATATTCCTTAGGCTTAATGAATATATAGGTCATAAACTTTTACCTAATAACTCATTTACTATCAGCCTAGAGCTGCCAATATAATGAAAGAATGCTGTTTTAAATTCAGGTTTGTTCCGTTTCTAGAAGATCACTGACCTTCTTCAGGGACGAGATGGTTGTCTGATCATCCTGAGAAAGCTTCAGGGCAGTGGCGACCTTCGCAGAATTAACCACGATCTCCGCGTTTAGCTCTCTGCATTTGGCCATCAGACGCTTTTCATTGTCATAAGACTTTTTCATGACGGCATGAAGCTTCTCATATTCAATCCTAAATTTTTCCAGACTTTTGTCTCCTAAAAGTTCACTGAGAACCTCCTGAAAATCCCTTTCGATTTCTTCAAATGCAGTTTCTTCCATTGCTAGTTTTTCACCTTTTTCCTGTGTAAAAAAGCAGGGATGGGAATGGGCAACATTCACTCCATTGCTATCGAGGAGTTGCCGCTATTAGCCCTGAACAAAAGGCCTTCATACAAGCAAAATAAACGCCACTGAGAGGCAGAAAAATTAAGCTATATGGTGGGAAGAGTCCTTCTTCAACTCCTGATGTATTCTTCATATATATATATAATATATATGTACAAACACACATTATATACACATACATTATATCCATTATATATTCATACACATTACATATGTATTAGATATATATGCATTGGGATATATTATATTCAGAATATATATGCATTAAGGTAATAGTATTTCCTAACACATGATGTTGCTAAGGATTAGATTAAATGGCATCATTAAGGTTAAACACTTAGCCAAGTGCCTAGCAAACAGTAGGTACTCAGTGAATTTTGACAGCTGTTATGATTATTCCAAACTCTGATGTCTTTTCATTGAGTTCTGCTTCTTACTGCCCCTAGGACTGCAGAAAGGAGCCATGGTATATTAAGGTCAGACATAGAGAGATCTTGGCATAGATATCATGAAATCACAGATGCTCACAGTGAAACCCACCTGAAAGATGCAATATTTCCCCAAAAGAGATTCCATCGTTTTTATCCCTTAAAAAAATAGGGCTAGGTTATCCCCATCAGTCTCCTGAAATGCCACTATGCAATGCTTATGGGCCTTTTCCACATTTGCTTTCCATGATTAGCTGGGCAACAAATTATTTAAAAATATAATCCCAAACATCTAGATGTAATTCAAGCAAATCTGGCTATGACTTAGATGAGAATCCAGGAGTTAGTCATATAGGGATTTTTATTTCCCTAAGGCTATGGGTTGAACCGTGTCTCCCAAAAAGTTATACTGAAGTCCTAACCCTGTGAATCTCACTTTATTTGGAAATAGAGTCTTTGTGCATATAATTAATTAAGATGAGGTCATACTAGAGTAAAGTGGGCTCTAATCCAATATGATTGGTGTCCTTACAAAAAGGGAAATTCTGGACACAGATAGATACACACACAGGGAGAACATGATGATGAAGGCAGAGATTAGACTAACACAGCTACAATCCAAGGAAAGCTAAGGATTGGCAGCCACCACCAGAAGCTAAGGAAGAGGCAAGAAAGAATTATGCTCAGACTCTCAGAGGGAGCATGACCCTGCCACCAGCTTGGTTTTGGGCTTCTAGCCTCCAGAACTGTGAAACAATAAATTCCTGCTGTTTTAAGACACATGGTTTGTAGTATTTTGTTACAGCTGCTCTAGCAAACAAATACACCTACTTCTTGTTAGGTAAAACACAATAATAAAAAAGAAATGGTATGGTTAATATATTTATTCACTCATTTAGCAAATATTTATTGAACACCTGCTACGTGTAAATTCTGTGATGAAGCAAGATACCAAGATAAGGAAAAACAGCCCGTCCACAAGGAATTTATACTTTAATTGTTGGTGGAGTATGAATGCAGGTAATGAAAATATAGAATTTGGTCCCTGCCATAAAATAAACTCAAAGTTCTATAAGAATACACAGGAAGAGGAAATTACTCCCAGCAGCAAGAATAAAACAAATTTCACAAAGGAAATGGCATTTGAGCCGACCCAGAAGGAAGAGTGGAATTTTCACAGGTGAATATGAAGAAAAGGGGCGTTCCCAGCAGATAGAAAACCTTGGGCAAAGGCTCAGGACCACGCAAGCATTCAAGGTGGCTGAAGAGGTTTGACAGAGAGCTGGAAGGAGAAGACTAGCCAGGGAGTTAGGGACAGACTGTGGAGGGACTGAATGGTATTCTAGGGAGTATGGACTGCATTATTCTGCAGGCCACAGGGAACCACTCAAGACTTTTGAGCAAAGCACTGATAAGGCCTGCAAAGCTTTAATTATGTTTGCAACATTACGCTTTGATATTCTGCACTAAAAAGGGCTTTGACATGAACACTCTGTTGCTAATTTAAAAAACCAACTAAGACAATCTCTATTCCCAATAACAAAGTAAAATTCCAATTCACCCTGAAGAATTTAAGTAAGTAATCTAGTTTACCTCCTGTTTTGACAAGCCTATCTTGCCCAATATGGAAAAAGTCTACATATTTTTGGTTTTCAAAAACACTCATACTATTAATTAAATCTCTAAAGATGACACGCAAGCAAAACACAATCTTTGAAGATCAAAACAGATGCAGAGTCACAAGCGTATCTATAACATTTTGTATAGCAACTTTAGTACTAATTTTAAATTCAGCAGAGGTTTTTCTTCCTTACTAAAAGCAGATTATTGGAAAGACCACAACGTAGTAATCCCACAAAGGAGGAAAAAATCATATTAAGGAAATATGGTGCTGCTGCAGCTCTGTGCTTCTCCCTTGTTGATGCTAAACATAAGCACACACAAAAATTTATCACAACGATGTTCTCGGTTCCATCCCTGTAAATGGTATTAATGTCAACATTTGATCACCAGCCTAATGATTTGTTTGCAGACCAGGTTTTCCCTGTATACCTAACCCTTAGTACAGGAATGAAAAAAACACCAAAGAAAGAAAAGTTTTAAAGAAACTTTTATGAACAAAAGAGATTTGTTCATATTGTCATTAAATAGTGTACTAGTACTAAAAGCAAATCAAAAATAATCTCTTAGCTGTGACCAACAAACTGTATCTACACTGTTATGGCGTCTAATGGGATCTATGCTGAGAGTACGGTGTGAACAGGAACTGATCAGAGAGAAACTACGGCACTCTTACATTCTATCACCTATCCGTTGAGTGTTCGCTATGTTCCAGGCACTGTTTTAGGTGCTGGAAATACCAATTAGTGGAGAGAAGGAAAAGAGAGCTGCAGTTTAAGATGAAGCCAGGGTGGAAACAGAGAATTGGGAAAGCAGAAGCAAGGAAAAGTTGGCTGAGGTCAAGTGAGAAGAGAAGTAGGAGAAAGGAAGAAATGAGAGGAGATAATGATCAACGAAAGGGACGCTGGGAAATCATTAGTTCATAGTGTTGGTATCGGGGGCTTAGATATGGAGAAGGAAGAATGAAATTAATCAAGATGGTTAGTGGGGGAGAAGAGGAGGAAACACTCCAACGCAATGACAGAAAAAATAAAGAACTAGAAGGCACGAGAGGAGGAAATGGGAAGAAAAGATACATGAATGAGCCTTGGGTAACAGGAGAAGTGATGCAGCCACAGGAGCACAATGTCAGAGAGAGATGGGGCGAGGGACCCCAGGGAGGGAGGGAGCCCAGGGATTTGAAAGTGACTTTATGATAGGAAAGGAGGGAACTGTTGACCACAGGAAGATGGACTTTATAAAGGGAGCGTAGAGGTGGCAGAAATGGAATGATGAGGGCATGTGAATGGGGCAAGGAGACAAGGCAGCAGCTGGAATAGGGGCGGGGGCACGATGGTGCTGAGAGAAGATGGGACCAGGGCTGGCCTCATGGACGTGAGACCTATTCAGTTGCACGAGGCCCCTCGCTCAGAAGGGCCCAGCCTTGGTTGAATGCTCTGCTGTCCTGTCTTAAAATTCTTAATAATTTTTGAAGACGCTTTGTGTTTTCATTTTGCACCAGGCCTCGAATAATCACTTAGCTGGTCCTGGCTGGGACTGACCTTGGAATGGCGGAGGGGAGGAGGGCTTTGATGGGGCCATGAAGGATTTGGGTAGGGCCACAGGGGATGGGGACTGTGAACGGCAAGTGATGACAGGGACCCAAGGCTGTTAAGGTTATAAATGGGGGGGGGGGCTCATGGACAGCAGAGGGTCATTGAAGGGTTGCAGAAATGACCCCTTATTGTGGCAGCTGAAGATGGGATGTACGATATGAGGGAGGGAAGCGAGCTTACAGCATGTTCACACTGGGGCCAGTGACCACACAGGGCAGTGGCGATGGGCTGACCAGCCTCAATGAAGAGTGCAACAGCAGGTGACCATGTTAGGGAATCAAGGTGTGACAGGTGGACAAGAGCCAGTGAACAGGGGTGACAGTGGGTATCTATGGAGCCTTTGTCCAGGTTTCCCCACTCAGGTGAGACATGGCCAATATGTCTGTGTGAACCTCTCTTATGGTATCACCTCACTGCTCAAAATCTAGGCGTGGGTGCATATCATGTGTGGATCTGGGAACTCACAGATGTCCTACCGAGCTTAGCACAGCGCCAGTGAAATAGTGGGGACAGGGGGTGTCCGCCCAGTTGAAGGAGGCAAAGAAGGTGACAAGCCAGACGGAGAAAGGTGCGGAAGTGCGGGTGCAGGTGGGAATAGGACGTTGATGGAGGAAATATTGGAATCAGTGTATGTGACAGTCGACAATAGGAGGGGGACAATGGGGAGGGGTCAAGCGAGGGGCGACAGAGAGGGGCGCTGACTCCTGACCTCCGCCATCCCGACGCTGTCTGGGGGCGGCCTCAGAGGCTGCTACGGAGATCGCAGAAACCGGGCCGGAGTCCGGGGAAGGGACTGTGCACTACTCCCAGCGCCTGAAGCCGCGACACGCTGTCTCTACCGCCTGCCCGGGGAAAACCCGGCGCTCGGCGCGTCCTCCTGTCGCCTGGCAACCGCCACGCCCTCTAGGGGCGCTTGCAGAAATTCGAAGGGGAAGAGCTTTTGCCGTCGTCACCTGGGCGGTGCTCCTCAGAGAAATATGCAAATCTATCCTCAATGGGGCGGGGCCAATGAAACGAAGGGGCGGTGCCTCTGGAAGCTGGGCCGGGTCCCAAGGTGAACGCCGAAGTTAGAGACACTGGGGAGAGACAACCCAGAAAGGGCGGTGGGGGACACCGGGGAGCCAGTTACGGGGAGCCAGGGACGAACGCCCAGAAGGAAATGTGGACCAGAGGGTTCCGGATTAGAGCAGGACCGGCAGCTACCCTCTGTCCTCTGTGACAGCGAGGAATACTCTCAGTTCCAGTCATTTGAACCCTGTAGAGCAGCCACTGTGTGTCCGACACGGAGGGGAAACTAAGTGAGAGAAAACACAGACCCGCCTTCAAAAGGTTTAGTCATAAGGGTGAGAAGAATAGGGTTCAGAGCTTCCGCCCTGGAAAAATTTATGTAGAGCCACATCGCAAAAATCTGCCGTTCATCTGGGCTACCCTCCCAAGATCAGTTCTTCTCCCTCTCCCTCTCCTGTGCAACTGAATAGTTCTCACGCCCGTGGAGCCAGCTCTGTCCCATCTTCTCTCAGCACCATCGTGCCCCCACCCCATCCCAGCTGCTCCCTTGTCTCCTCTGCACCGTTCACATCCCCTCATCATTCCATTTCCTCCCTCTCCCCTCCCCGTCCACTTCCTTAGGACTTCAGGCACAGAGAGCTGAAGTAATTAAACTCCTTGGTTCACAAAATGTGCAAGCTTCCTCTATGGTTTTATTTTTTCCCCTTTAGTCTGTCCCATCCCTACTCCAAACCCTCGTCCCCAGCCCCATAGGCATTCTAGCTACTGTGTTTCCATATGTATTTTTGCAAAATGTATAGCATTTCTATCAGGTACTTTAAAAAATGTTAATAATGGTATTAGACTTTAGAGAGTACTTTATTTTCTACTTTTTTCACTCAACATTCTTTTAAAGGATTTGTCCTTGTTGCAGAAATCCTAGTTCATTGCTTCTGATTGCTGCACAGCATTTCAAATGGGGCATTCATCACATTTTACTTCCATTCCCCAACTGGTAGATAACAAGGCTGCCTCCAACTCTCCAGCACTGCAAACAGTGCGGCCATGTTCATCCTTGTCTCTGGTCCCTTGTGGACCTGTGTGCAAATTCCTCTGAAATGTACGCCAAGGAGTGAGATTGTTAAAGTCATAGGGGATGCATGGGGCCATCACATTCAGTTATGCACCTGTGTCCTGCACAAAGATTCCAGCCAAGGGGCCAATAAGGGCTGAAAAATAGCCTCAGCTCTCTTTCCCATGTCATGTGCCCTGCTGGAGGAAGATGTGTCCTTTTTATTCCCACAAAAGCTCTGTTCCCTAGCCAAGTCATGAACCTAGAATGCCGTGACTATCTAGGTGGTATGCCTTTTTCAGACTCATCTGCCCAGACGCGAACACTGTTTTCCAACTGCACAAAGATGCCTAATAGCATAGTGGAAGCCCTGTGGAAGTACTGTACTGTAAGATCGTGTACCAGAATTACTGCCCTATACTACATTCCAGTGTGTTGTACAAGGTGTTTGTCCCAGACTTCCATCCTTTCCAGCATGTGGTAGTTTATTTATTCATAACCACTTTTATAGTGTTTACTAAGTGCCATATACTATTCTAAGTGCTTTATAATACAAATACTGACTCCTCTAATTGTCCAATTTTCTAGTTTCTGTTAATATGATGAAAGTAGTATCTGTACATTTTTGCTTTCATTTTCACTTCTGTAACTACTAGTAAAATTGAGCATTTCTTCACGTATTCACAGGCCACTTGGGGTGCCCTCCTGTGAATTGTCTATTCATAACCTATATTTCTATTGGTCTTTTTCTTTCTCTTTTTGATTTGCAAGATGTTTTTGTAAAGTCCTAATGTTAATCTGTTTTCAAAGATTGGAAACTTTACCTTTATGTCCTTAATGAAACCATAATACTTAATTTTGATACTGTGGCCCTTTATCTGTTCTTCTTTCTTTTCTTTTTCTTTAACTTTTTATATGCACTTTTTGGTATGATTTAGTCCTTCTCAACTCCCCAAGGTCATACAAGTATTCTCCATCATTTTCTTCTATGAGCTTCATAGTTTAACTTTTTTACCTTCAGTTCTCTAATCCACCTGTAGTTCACCTTTGTATGTAGTTATATAGTGTGAGACAGGGATCTGATTGTGTTTTTTTCCATGGAGTGAGCAAATTTTCCAACATCCTATATTATTAATAAACGGTCTATTCTTTCCCAGTTGATTTGGGAAAGTTCCCAGATATACATGGGTGTGTTCTGAGCCCTCTGGTTTATTCCTGTGCTAGTACCACAAGGTTTTATTACTACGGTTTTGTAGTTAGTCATCATGGTTGAGGGGCAAGTCCCCTATTCCTGCTTCTTATGTGTCAAAATCGCTTTGGCTACTCGTGGACCTTTATCCTTCCACATAATTTTTTAAGTAAGTTTGTCAAGTTTCGCATGATAAATTTTAATTGGAACAGCATTGGACTGATGAATTAATTCAGGGAAAATTGACATATGTACAATGACATCGCATCCATGACCTGAGTCTGTATATTTGGTGGGCAAAAGGGGGAAAATGTGGCTGATTCATGATGTGATATGCATGGGGGTGTTTGCAGAACTGACGAATGAGCTGGAGAAGTAGGCTGAATCAAACTGCAAGCCAAGCTAATAGAAATGGGCTGGAGATGGGGCAGGTGGCACAATAGAGGCTGCTTTGTGTGTTTACAGGAAAACCTGATTACGCACTGGGACTATTAGCTTGTGGGATCCCCATGAACAAGAGAGACTCCATAACACTCCTGAAGGTATGCAGCATACAGAAAGACCTACAGGGCCTTGGCTTTCTATATCTTGCTTTGGTGTCAAATGTGGGGCTTTGTGTCTTCCCATTTTCTGGGAATCTCCTAAAGGATCACAAGCAGGTGGCCTGCCAAGGTGACAGCAATTCAATCCAGCAAACCCTCTTGTAAAGCACCTCCTACATGACAGACACCAGGCTGACCACGGGAATCATCAAGGTTACCACCGCAGAGTCACTGCCCTTTGCACTTACAATCTGCATTGGGGGAAAGACAGAAAGGAACGCCCACAATTAATGCTAACACAATATAGTGGTGTCATTTAGTAAGTCCCATGTCAACAGAAAGCAGTACGGGAGCTCAGGGAATCTAGACACTGATATCTGAGAGCATTAGTTACATGGGGGCCAAAAGACCTGAGCTCGGGGAATCAGGGAACCACAAGGAGGTGGAAAGGCACGTGACTTGTTCACCTCATAGGAAAGAGATGCAGGTGGACATCCACACAGATGGATGAATGGATGAAAGGTCGGGCGGTTGGAAAAATCAATTTATGCTGATGAAACAAAATGTCTGATTTCCAATTTTCTGCGTGACAGAAGACTAGTCGCCACCCTGCTCCCCTGTGTTGTTGTAATAAAAAGAAGCACTAGGTGGCATTACATTACCAAAAGTCCTCACCTTTCAGCACCTCTAGGAAAAACATCCACCAAGATCGTGTCAGCCCCTGAAGTTGGACAAGTAAGAGTGCTTCCATTAATCTCGTGTCTCATTATGCCCACTTTATTTCTTGAGTACCTACTGTATGCTTAGCCCTGTTCTGCGTACTGTGGGGAGAGAATACAAAAGGAGTTGAAGATGGGATCTCCTCCTGCAAGGGCCATAAGGAGAAGCAAACGTGCATGCTAACCCTCCTCCACCAAAGGTTTTTTAAAGCAGTCCAAGGCAGGATGTAGTAAGCGCTGAAGGGAGGGTGTAAGGACACAAGGTGCTGTGTAATCTGGTCCTTTCGACCTTCTGGTGCCTTCTCCCATCACTCACTCCTTGTTACACTGGTTTTTTCAATTTCTTGAATATGTCATGCTCTTTCCCACTACCTGGAATTCATAAATGCTGATCTCTCTGATCTGCAATACTAGACCACTGTCCCCCTCTTCACCTGGCTGACCCCCATCCTCCCTCCTTCAGATCTTTGTCCTCGGGGAGACCAATCTTTCCTGACCAGTCCCCCAACACCAGACTACTTTGACAAGTACTGCATTCTACTTCTTGGACCATCCCTCAACGGTCATTAATGACCTATTCACATAAATGGCTGTTTAGTAGCTGTCTTGCCTCCCAGGCTGTCAAACAAGAGGACCAGGATCACGTATGTCTTCTTTAGTCCTGTCTCCACTGGTGTTATGGGCTAACTTGTGTCGTCCCACCCAAGTTCACATCTTGAGGCCCTAAGCTCCATACTTTAGAATGTGACTGTATTTGGAGATGGGCCATTTAAAGAGGAGATTAATTTCAAATAAGGTCTTTGGGGTAGGTCCTAATCCAACCTGGCTGGCATCCTTATAAGAAAAGAAAATTGGACACACAAAGAGACACCAGGAAAGTGTGCACACAGGAGGCCATCTGCAAGCCCAAGAGAGGCCCCAGAAGAATTCAAACCTGGCAACACCTTGATTTTAGACTTCTAGGTTCTAGAACTGTGAGGAAATGAATTTTTGTTTCATAAGCTACCCAGCCTGTGGTACTTTGTTATAGCAGCCCTAGCAAACTAATATAACCAGCCAGCACTCTGCTCAACAAATAACTATCGAGTGAATCACTATTGAATGAGTTCTAAAATAAGGAAGACCAGTGGGCGATGGCATATTAGGGAAAGGTACAGGGTAGCCATGGCTCTTGAACTTGACCTCAAATGTTACCTATCAGTCAGAGACATGGAAGAAAATAAAAGGAATCCCAAGTATAGGAAATAGCACTGGGCAGATACCAAGACAAAAATGCAAAAACCCTGCCATAGTGAGGGTGAGGTTCTTCTCAGGGACCAGTGGACCCTAATGTTGATAAGAGGGCATGGGTGAATGGTAGAGAGCCTTGGAAGAATAGCAGAGAAGTGGCTGCAAACTCAAGGACCAGGGAGAGCCAAGGACACATCCATTTATTCTGCCAGATAACTCAAATATATAATTGAGAGCTGTAATACCTCTGCAAAGATCCTTACTTAAACCTGGATATAATCCCTTCTTATCAGTACCCTCCTAGGACTTCTCAGCTGAGTTCTATAACACAGGAATAACAACAGTGTTGCACACACAGTGCTCACCTCTTCGACAACACCCGATAAGAAGTGAAAGTGAACCTGCCAAAAAAAGCAGAAAGAAACACTGATTTGCAGCCCTCCATGTAAATCCCCAGGCTGTAATGCAAAGCAACTGTGCCCTAAAAGAAACCTACTCCTCTTACTGATCAGAGAGGTCCCAAAGGCTATGTGGGGGGAGTCTGCACAATCCACAATCTCCTTCTCTGAGACTGGTAATTCCCACCCAGAAGTATGTGCCTCCCTAAAGCCACAATGTCCTAGGTGGCCCTACCTGCCCCCACTCTCAGGGACATAGGCAAATGGGTCAAGAGTGGAAACCTGACCCACATGCAACCAATTTTATTATTTTTCCCAGGAATTTATAACAGGGACCAAGAGTTACAAATCAATCATTGCTGGAGTCTGGATCTGAGCTTGTGAAGCCCGGGAGAGGCAGAGAAGAGCAGGCTGTGTCAATGGAAGAATAAAGCTATGAATGAGGAGGGGACACCACAGACCCAAAGGAGGAAAGGAAAGACGGGGGAGGAGGCTTCTTCCTTGACTGCTGATGCCTTTCGGATCCTGGGATCCTGATAACAGTCCCTGGGGAGGCCCAGCAACACCTGCTCTCTTGGGTTCTGCTAAAAAACTGTATATCCTCCTAACAAAATCACCTTATTTGTTTAAGCTAGGTGAAGTGAGTTTTCATTACTCATACAAAAAAAAAAAAAGCTGTGACCAACACGGGTCCTGTTTGGATAAGCACGCTTGTGGCATCGCTGGATTTAGTGTCCACAGAACCTAAAAACTACATTTGGAGCCCCTAATGACACGGTAAAAACTGCTCCTGTCATCATATCTAACATTTCTCCTCTGAGCTGTTGGGAAGATTAAAAGCTCACGTGTTACAGAAAATTGTTATCATTTATCAGCCAACCCTATGGTCACCTTAAATGACAGAGCAGAGTCCCCAGTTGGCTAGTGCTCTCCAGGACTGTTTGGGACATATTTTATTCCTTTAATCTTCTCCTTTCCCAGCCTGCAGCAGACCTAACTTAACAGAACATTTGTTGAGCATTTGACATCGGTTCCCAAAGGGTCTCCAGACAAACTCCCCTCTTGATAACTGAGGAGGCGACGAAGCCCAGGCAGATTTATTAGGAAGACTGAAAGGTCAGTGCCAGATAGAAGCAGAGAAGGAACAGCCATGGCAGGTGATCATTTTTACCAGGGGAAGGAGATAACAGTGTCATAACCACCCAGTTATCTTACCTGCCTTGAATTTTATTGGCTTACCAGCAGCTGCTCTTTTCCCAGTCAGATTACTTTGGGGTATGACTGGGTAGGTGAGATCATTCAGTTGGTGCTTCTCGCCCAAGAAGCCAAGGTTGCAGTTTGATGTCCTACCCAGGACTGGTAAGGACTTGTACAAACCAACCGGCTGACCAGATTGGTTAAAAGGACTGAGTGGCTCCATGCAACCTATTCCCACTACAAATAAATAAACGAATGGGTGAATAAGTCAATAAGTGAATAAAGAAAAAGTTTTTTAAATCAAGGAACAAAATATCTTTGGTGGTGAGTCAATGCTTTTATTTCTATTATCCCCTATTTTCAAACACCTCTAGACTTTACATATGCTGGTCCTTTGTCTGGAACATCCTATGGCTTCTTCTTTGTCCAGTTAGCTCTTTCAAGAGTCAGCTCAATGTCCCCTCCTCCAAGAAGTCTTCCCAGTTAGACACTTCTCTGTGCTGCTAGAAAACCTAAGCATCCCTCTGTCAATACACTGCAATATAATTATATATTTACTTCTATGTCTGCCCCATCGGACTGGCAGGGCCAGTCTTTTCTTTAACCTATCTATGGTGCTAGCTCATAGAAGACACTCAAAGTAGAAAGTTTGAAGAATGAATGGGAAATTCAATTAACTTACACACTCAGGCACATAGCAATTACTCTGGGAGTGATTAGTAACTAAAGGAAGTTGAAAATTATTGGCACACAAACATTTAAGATTCTAGGCAGTTAAATGAAATTATTTCCAAGTATACACCAAGGCCCCAAACAGAAGTACAGGTATTAAGGACTACAATAAAATGCATTCATCTCATTCCTCTTCCCATCCTCAATGTAAGCAAAACAGAACCATGTCTTTTTTCTTACCCACAGGGCCAGATACACAGTAGGTCCTCAATAAAAGTTGACTACTCAATTCTTATAAGTAGCAAAGACAAGCATCTATAACATGAAACTCTTTGCTATGTTGAAGGAATAAACTCTCTTCTTTAGCTGGTAGGTAGGCTGCTTTCTTACTAATACCTGCTGTGAGATCTACTGAATAATTTCAGCAGCAACAAATGCCTACTGAACATTCATCGTAAACTCCCCGAGGCAATGTGAGAGGTGCAAAAAGCCTCAAGCCCATTTGGGGAGCTTGGAAACCAATTTCATTTTCTTTTTCTTTTCTTTTTTTTTTTTTTTTGAGACAGGATCTGACTCTGTTGCCCAGGCTAGGGTGCAGTGGTATCATCATAGCTCACTGCAACCTCAAACTCCTGGTCTCAAGCAATCCTCCTGCCTCAGCCTCCTGGGTAGCTGGCACTTCGGGCACGTGCCACCATGCTTACCTAATTTTTTTTTTTTTTAATTTTTGGTAGAGAAAGGGTTTTGCTATGTTGCTCAGGCTGGTCTCGAACTCCTGGCCTCAAACAATCCTCCCATTTTGGCCTCCCAAAGTTCTGGGATTACAGGTGTGAGCCACCCCACCTGGCCAGAATTTAAGCTAAGCAGGACAATTTAAACCTCTAGGAGATTAGAGAGCAGTCTAAAATATTGTATTTTAGAATCTAGCACCACAGTATGCAAACTTTTTCTGTGAAAGACCAGATTAAGGTCTTCACAGGCCACATGGTCTCTGTTGCTATTCGACTCTGCTACTGTAGTCCAAAGGCAGCCATAGACAACACACACGGCAATGGGCACGGCTGTGAGCCAGTAAAACTTTCTCTATAGAAGCAGGTGGTGCTCTGGATTGGGCCTGCCAGCCGTAGTTTGCCAACTCCTGATTTAGCACAATGCCTGGCATAGAGCAGGTGCTGAAATATTTGTAGAATGAATGAATGGATGAATGAATAAGTGAACGAAGGTCTTTCTAAGATGGCAGCCTGGTGATTTGTTTTAAAGCCCAGTGTACCATCTTTAGACATTAACTACAAGGACAGCAGTAAATACCTACTGACCAGAAATAGCTGGATAGACGTTATCTGACAGTTCTTTCCCATTCCAAGTGATGTGTGCAGATGCAAAATTAACACATAAACCAACAACAGCTTTCACAACAGATATGTGAGCTAGAAGAGTGGTTTAAAGAAGCATTTCTTCAAACTGTGGATCTTGGCTCATTAGTAAGTTGTGGCCTGCATTTTTTTCAAAAAAGGGTAAGAGATGGGAAGAGAAAAACGAGAGGGAACATAACAGATTATATGGATTGTTTTAAAGAAATTTGTCTTTCGATTATAACACACTTGTATGGGTGAGTATACCGGGTTGTGAGGTAAAATGTATTTTCAAAAAACTTTGAAAAACACTTTATCTAATTATTGTCATCTCATTCTTGGGGAAATTCAGTACAGCTGTACATTTGAAGGAAAAAGATACAGTGAACAAAAAGGTAGAACGTAGTATACCTTGAACAAAAAGATACAGTGTGTAATTAAGGGCAAGAGTCTGGAGCCAGTGCCTGGTTCAAATCCTGGCTCTCCCAAGCTATGTGACCTTGGGCAAGTTACTTAGCCTCTCTGAGCCTCAGATTCTTCACTGGTTAAATGGAAATCTAATTCTCATGGTTGTCATGAGAATTAAATGAGGTGGTATGTGTAAAATGCTTACAGTAATATCTAGCCTATAGTGTAAGTTTTAGCTATTATTATTCTGTCACTAACCAGCAATGTGACCTTGTGTATGTGACCTAACTTCTCTGGGCTTCATTTTTGTCAGGAAATAATGTCTAAAAGTCTGCAGGCTCCCACATTCCTAGAGAAGGGGCATTGCCACAGCTAACCTTGAGCAGTCAAATAGCCAAATGCGAGCCATCCGTCTTGCTCAACTGACAGCTCTGAGGTCTCAGCAAAGCAGCCTGTTCCAGCGAAACATCCTGTAAACTAACTTGCTATCATCTCTTGAAATTCCACGCAAAGTTGAATTCAGGGTAGTGAGAGATTGACCAAATCAAGGAAAGTGCCTTTTTTTCCTCTCCCTCAGATGCTTAATGACTAGCACGGGCTTCCTGTCTCTTCCATCGTCATGCATTTTATTCTGTATACTGGGATAACCAGGGATAGGGGCGAACAGGAAATCTGCCCCCATGTATTTAATTTTTCAAAAATTTTCCAATGTTGCTGACTGTGAAAGGTGGTGTGAAGCTGCCCTGCAAGTTGGTCCCCTGCTTATCAGTCACCTTTCACTATGGAATTTGAAGCCTCATCTAGCACTTAAAATGCTCATGGAAAAAAATTCCATTTACTTTCTCTCTCTCTCTCTCTCTCTCTCTCATTTGCACACACAGACACACAAGCGTCAGCAGAAAAACAGGCAAAGTTATAACTGACTACTCACAAATAAAGACATAAAGATGGGTTATAATAATGTTCTGTTCAGCCTCACTCATAATCAAAGAAATATAAATGAAGACATTGAGATATCTTTTTTTTATCTATAAAAGGAGAAAACTAAAGTTAGAAAATACCCAACATTAGCAATGATGTGGGAAAATAGGCAATCTCATTCTCTGTTGGCAAGAGTTTAAATTGGTGAAACCTCTTTGGAGGGCAATTTTGCAATATGTATCAAAGCATTAAATGCACATAATCTTGTCAGTGCCGACATATCAAGGCACTGAACCAAAACAGCTTTCTTATATACAGGCCTCTATTTGAGAAAAATAAACCCTTATTTGTTTAAGCCTTTTACACTCTTAGACACTTCTAAAAATTATGGTCAGGTATTCTATTACTTGCAACCAAACATAATGGATAAAATTTTTTTAATAGAGGTGAAAGAGGACATTCTTATCTTGACTTTAACATGAAGGTTTCTAATGGGAGAGGGTGTTTTTTCCCTCCTGTTACTAAAAGGCAGCCTTTCCAGGGTCCCAGCCTTATGACCAGATTCCTGTCTTTCTAGAACTCAAGGCCTGAACAGGTACTAACCCTCAGTCCCTGAGTAGGTATTCCTCAGTCCTTAGACATTTGTCATGCCTTTGAGTTCCCTCTTCCTATCTCACACCTGGAGCTCCCCTTTTCTTTCAGTTGTTGATACATTATATTCAGCATTTCTGTGTTGGAAGCAGGGGTTCCCTGACTTCTTGACCCCTAGCATTCCCAGAAGATGAATCCTTTGTTTCCTATCTTTTAAAAACCCTTTCTAGATACCAGGTGCTACACAAACGCCATAGGAGGGGTGTCCAACCCAGGCATGAAGCTTCGAGGAAGACTTTCTGGAGGAGTAATCACCTATCCTGAGACCTGAAGACTGAGCATGTAATCAGCCAGGTAAAATGATGTGTATGTACATTGGGGTGACAGGTTGGAAGAAGAGGTGGGGTGACAGTTTCAAGTAGAAATATTAAATAGAGCATGTATAAATGTCCAAGGGAGGGAAAAAACAAGCAAACAGGATATCACATTCTGAGAAGCATAAGTTCCAAGAACTGCAAGGAGTTTGGTGTGGAACACAGAGTAAGATAAGAGGCTGGTAAAATAAGTAGAGGCCAGTTTACAAAACAGCTTAGGGGCAGGTTAGGATGGTGGACCTGAGAGCAGACAGGAACCAATGAAAGAGGTCATCAGGTCACAGAAGGTAAACTTGTCAGGTTTAAAAGAAAAACAAATATAATAAATGTCCCTTATATTAATATAAATAAACATACAAAGCTGGTTAGAAATTGTCGAAACAATTTTGCAAATGGGATGACAATCCCAGAGGGCATTCAAGCACTAACCTCGGCTTGCCAGCATATCCCTAAATCCTTAGCACAAGGATTACAGGGCTCAGTCCTGTGCCCCCACCTCCCAGGAGTTTGGGGAGCAGGGGTGAGCACCCACACACACACACCCATACACACATCAGCCCCCAAAACTATCCCTCACATAAGGAAAGGATTTGAGAAGCAATAGGAACTTGAAAATAAAAGTACCCTGGGCCAAGCGCCAAGAGGTCTATTTTTAGAAAATTTTCTCATTGCCTGTTTGTCTTTCAGACTCAACCTAATGTCTTCCAGGGGAGTGTTAAAGTTATTTGGCTAGAAACAAGCAAAGGAGGGAAGGAAGAAGGTGATCTAAGATCAAATAGCAGTAGCAACTGTGATGATCTTTGGATAGTGTGTTCCAATTTCCCCAGCCTGCCCTCACTGGCATTTGGTGTCCCCAAAGCAGCTAAACGTATAATATGATAGAATTCATTCAAACCCTTCCTGGCCACTTCTACTGTCTTTAGGATTTGGGCAGATCACAAAGGGAAGCTAATAGAAAGTTACGGATTCCATAAACTATTAAGCACGAACAGGGTGCTGCTGCTGCTGTCCCTCCTGGCGTCATCTTTAAAATCCGGATAGTAATACTTGATCTGATCTAATTCACAACTGTAACTAGGTTTGGGGACTAAAGCGCCCCCTACAGCATTTGGTCATCATTCTCCCTTGTGCCTGCTTACTCAGAAAGGCAACAACGCATTCATTTACCGTAAAAGTTGGTGAGTTATTTTAATCCATTCGAGCCACAAAAGAGAAAAAGGCCGGCATTGTGTCTCAATTCATACTTTCCTCCAAGGGACAAAATAGGTGGCCCCAGGAATTCTGCCGCTTGTAAAACGCGCCGCACAAAACGCTCGTAGACTTGCAGTGACTTAACCCCTTCGGTTCCGCAGCCTAGACCGACTTTTAAGGGCGTCCTCCCCGCACTCCCGTCCATCATCCCCAGTTTAATCCAGTGGCCGAATCCCGTCTCTCCCAGTCACTCTCCAGTTCTGCTGTGCCGCCTGGAGATTCTAGGTAGGGTGGTCACTGGGCAGATCGCGGCGGACCCTGGGACAACCCCACAACCCGCACGGTCCTCCTTAAGGATCTTCCGAGGCCCGGAATGGAGGCGGGTGTTTTGTTCTAAGGAGGGAAAAGTTTCTGTAACATCCAGGAAATGAGCAACTCTTAAACCCGACAGAGCCCCGCAGAAGGAGGCCAGAAGGAGGGAGCCGGCCGGGGTGTCGCCGCCCGTGTCCCCCTAGCTGCCCGGTCGCCCATTCGCGGCAGCCGCCTGCAAGCAGCGGGGCCGGGGCCCCCGACCGCGCGCAAAGCCTGGGCTCGTGCGGTCCCCCCGCGGCGGAGAGTGGGGACCGAGGCCAAACGTAAGTCCTGGGCCAGCAGCCGATCGCCTCGTGCGCTGAAGAAAGGGCGCGATGAGGAACGGGGACTCGGCAGAGCCGAGCCCGAGATCGCCGGCGGCCTGGAGTGGGGGCCCTGGAGGTGCAGGGAGAGCGGCGCCTGCGCGGCCCCCGGCGGGCTGACTTTGGAGACCCCCAAAGGCGCGAGCGGAGGCGGGCGCATTGTCCTGCTGCGGCTCCTCCTCCAGCCCGGGATGCCCTGGAGTCTCCCCGCTCCCGTCGGGGCCGCGGAGCGGATGGGCGCTTGGCTGTAGCCGGCACGGCGAGCAGCCCCTTCTCCAGGCGCACTGAGCCTCGGAGCCTCGGAGCCCGGAGCGGGAGCACGTTTTTGTCCCTGGTGTCCGTACGATCCGTTACTTTTCACCATCTGAGCACAGTGCTACTGCAGAGGGAAAAGCCGGGTCGCCCTGCTCCTTAGCCTCCTCCCTTCTCTCTTTCCCTTCCCTTCTCTCCTGCAAGGAACGAGTAGGAGTGAAGTTTGTTTTCGGTTTCTGCAAGCGGAGTTACGGGTTTGCTTCGGGCCTGATAAAGCCCCCCGCAGCTTCCTCTTTCGAGACTGCTCGAGGATGAGACACCACGCTGTGCAGACTTTCTCTTGCTGCAAATACTCTTTGCACCCGACTCCTAACCCTAACCTCATCTTCAACCCAGTCCCAGTGCCTCCGCCATTCTGGCTGCCAGGTGACAGTTCTCAGAAGCCCCAGGACTAGATTCCCCATTCGACAAGCTCCTTTCCTTTAAAAATAAAAATGCTGCCCACCAGGAAGGGAAAATATTTTACTGAACCCTGCAGGGACCTCATTTTGCCTTTTGCCCCTCTGCCTGGTCAAAATTAGAAGAGTGTGGGAAACTGGTAGTATCCTGGATTCTAGTCTTTGGGATCTAAATCGGCGTCGCCTTCTATTTTCTTGTTCCTCTCTTGCATTTGACTCAGGGCCTTTCCATTTTACAAACCAGGTGTACCTCAGAGAGGCTGCCAGCTAAATTAATCCGTGGTTGGTGGAGTTACAGGCCTAGGCTGGCGGGGAAAATGGGGTGGCAAACAAGCAGAATTGCTGTTATTCCCTCCTCATAAAAACCGAAGGGCTCTGTTTTTGAGTCCTCCCTCCCGCCCACATGTCTAAGTGGCTTTCATTGTTTGCTAATTCCCTGTGTGTTGCTGCTGCTCCAGGCCACTCTGCCCTCAGATTTTCCACTTGTGGGTAACCGTGAAGTGATTATACTGACTCTGCCCTCCTAAGTGGATGGAAAGGCTTTTTGTTCAAGTGCCATCCTCCAGCCCGGTGACTTTCAAAGATGCAACTTTCAACCTCTGGCTTTCAGGGGCAAGGATCTGAACTTTTAATATGATGTTATCATTCCAGAAGTTGTCACATCTCTGCTCCTGCAGCACCCATTAGGGAAACAAAGAAGAGAGTGTGTGGGTGAACTTTTTATCAGAGGGCAAGAAGGGGCAGGAACTTCTGGGAAGAGGCTTCTGGCAGAATTGCCCCATCTGAGCAGGTATTGTCCAGGAGGAACCTGATTCTGTGTTTTGCTCTTTTTGAACCCTCTGGGGTCAATAAAGAGAAAGAAGGTGGGTGGGTTCTGTCTGATGAAAAGGGTGCACAGTTTCCTCCGTGGGAACAGTGACCATGCCCCCCACGCCTGGAGCCCGGCAAGAGTAGGGTTGGGCTGATGGAGGTCCCTAGCCCGGTTCTCAATGCTCCTTCTTGGGAGGGACACCCACTGCCAAACTAACTGGCGTGGAGGGTCTGGAAAGCGCGTCTTGTGAGGGAGAAGGGTACACAGGCATGAGAAGCCTGGGGGGGCATGACTATGGTCTTCAGGTATCCCAGGCATTGTTGCTTGAGAGAAGGAGAATCTTGCTTGGTCTGGCCTCAGAAACTCACTAATCAGAAGAGACAGTGAGGCAGGAGTCAGTTTAGTGCAAGAAGGAACTTTCCAACGACTAGAGCTCCTCAGCAAGTACTGTGCTACTACTAGTCACTGTCAGCAGAGACAGGTTGTTGTCAACAGGTACGAAGGAAAAGGTGCCTTCAGAGTCCAAGGCTCTGTGGTTCCATGGTTGGAGTTAAGAGTGCCTTGGTAGGGATGAGGTGGTACGGCAGCCTGTGGGGCTGTAATCCAGAAGCAGAAGCGTACTAAGGTAATCCGGAAGCTTACTAAGGCAGGGGCAGGTGCCCCAAGTGTGCTAGGGAGCTGAGAAGCAGGACTTTATTTGGATGAGACTGGTCCATGCTGAATCCCCCTGAATCCAGTCTCGCTGGGAAGGCAGGCAGAGCCATGAGGATACTGACAGTTGATGTTAATAATATTAACCTCCAGGGCTGCTGCTGGCCTATTGAGTCCCTTGTGTGAGTTAGAGTAAGCTGTTTCCTCTCAGCAAAATTATGGCATTTGGTACCATTTAGGAATAAAGCCTCATCTGGGTGGACATATTCATGACTCATAGCTGGGCAAGCAGCGTATGAGCTAGATTCACGCTCACCTCCCCAGCCAGGTGCCCTTGAGCAGCGTACCACTTGTACAACCATTCACAGCAGCTTTTTTTTTTCTAAAGCACTCAGCTTGTATAAACTCCTTTAATCCTCACAGTAGCCCTGTGAGTTAAGTATTATTATGCCCATTTTACAGGTGAGGAAACCGAGGCACAGGGAAGTTAAGTGTTCAGGAGCCTGGAAGCTGAGTCTAATCACTGAGCATTCACAGAGCAAGAAGCAAGTTAAGCTTTAAAAGTTAGTTTAGCTGGGGACCCTCATGGAAAAGAGGGAAGAGCAGTTGCCTTTTTCTTTCTTTGTCAAGGGAGAGATACCTGCTCTCAGCTCAGACGGAGGAGGATGGAAGACTCATTTGGCAGGAAAAAGAGGAGGAAAGAAAGAGGCAAGCCCAGCCTTGATGGCTGACAGGGAGGCCTGGCCCAAGAATCGAATGACTTTCCTTAATCACCGGGCGGTGTGTGAGGTGGCAGATCCAGTTTGAGGCCCGGTGGGAGAGTGATGAGTAAGTGCCACCTGGGTGTGGTGCCGAGGGAAAAGGCCCCAGCCTAGGCAGAAAGTGAGTGGAAGGAGGTGAGGAGCATCCGAACGTGCTGCCCCGATTTTCCAAGCCCCTAATCCCCATCTGTGTCCTCTTCCTTCCTCGTTCAAGTCCTGTTCGCCTGCAGATACCCTTCCCACGCTCGTCCCAAAACGCCATTTCACAGCTCCATGTATATATCCACTTGGTTTCCACACCGTACAGCTGAGCACTTAATTAGCTGGAACCGAGCATTTTACTACATACTGTCAATGGACGCTTGAAACAATATCGGCTTCTCAGCAGTGAGGAACTCAAGATGTCTCCTGGGAAGGGCTGGCTGGCGCCCAGCAGATTGCCCACAGATGGTGGATCATGTCACCTGTCCCAGGGGATGGCTCTTAGCTGTGCCTATATCCAAAATTTTCCAAGTGGTTTGGACTCAAGCTACTGAGTCACCCTGAGAAGGCTCCCAGGAGTGGGCACACAAATCAGAATGCTTGTTTATTAATTTTCAAGGAGACTTTGTGAACATCACAGAGACTGTATGTTGTCTCTTCCCTTCATCCTCAACAAGCCGTGTAAGAAACCAAAGGTCAGAAGGTGGCCTGTGTTTAACAAAGCTGGAGTCAGAGCCAGGCAGGAGGGTAGGGGGCAGTGATGGCCAATCATGCAGGGCTCTGCCCACCTTTGGAATCCTCTCACCAGTGGAGACATCCTGGCCAGGTGGGCCAGATACTCAGATCAGCCTGGCCACTGCCTCAGGGTAGTGTTTGCCTGGTAGGATTTCTCCCTTTCCTCTTCCATAACATAGTGATTTTTCATTGTGTTTACTTATTTGTTTAGTGCTTTGCAAGCATTATCTCCCAGTGACATAGGTTTGCATTTGCATAAGTTAAATGACTACTGCACAATCTCAGGGTTGTAGGGCCAGGACACAGGGTAAATGCTGCATGCAAATCAAGATGATCAGTGACCTGAATGGATCAATAGGAAGCCAGAGTGAATGCACTTGCGTGGTCCCTGATCAGCACGGAGGCTCTGGGCAGCGGTAGCGCCAAGGCTGGCACCTGGCACAGCAGCCCTGTGTGAGCCTGGGGGTGAAGCAGTCCTAAGGCAGTGCCTGCTTTGGCTGCCTCAGGCCACCTGCCCTGCCCAGTGGCCTCTTTGGATTTAAAGGGCTCTCCTTGGTCTCTGTCCAGGCCACTCATGGCTCATCTTTGATGAGCTGCATCTCCGGTGGCCCAGAGCCAAGGTGTGGCCACGTGGGCTTTAGAGAAGGGCACACTTGGGTCGAGTCCTGGCTCCACCACTCATTAGTTGCGTGTTCTCAGTAGTTGGGCAAGCAAGCACCTTGACTCTTCCAAGGCTCAGTTTCATCATCAGTAAAGTGGGCATAACCCCACATAGAGCCGTTGGAGAGTGGAGCCAGATGAAGCCTAGAAAGCACTGAGCACAGCGCCTGGCACAGCGTCAGTCTGGCCTATAGGAGTTACTCAGGGCTGTAGAGGCCAATCGAGGGTCTACATTCTATGCTGAATTGGGCCCCCAGCTTCCCTGTCAGCTCACTGCTCCCTCCTCTGAGGCCTGGACAAAGGGCAAGGCCGCAGGGACCCAGACAGGGAGAGGGAGGTCCTTGGTGCTCTTCCCAGTGGTTTGTTCCGACCTGAGGACAAAGCTGCTTGTCCGGACCTTTCGGCTGACTCCCGGAGAGGGAAAGGCAGGTCTGGGGCAGGACCTGTAACAGGCAACCAGAGCGGGAGGAAAGGTGAGGAGGTTTCGTGGGGGGAAGAGGGCCATTTGGGAGAGCACAGAGGCCTATAGGTGCCTCCTCGAGGTTTTGGGGCTTGTGGTGCTTGCCCAGAGAGAGCACATTCCCCCTCCATCCACGTGGCCCACCCCATGACATCAGTGGAATGGAAGCACCTGGCTGGTGACATCACGGTTGCCCAAGGCAACACCTCCACCTTAAGGCAGGCATGGAGGAGAAAGATCAGCCTCAACTGTAAGACACATGTTGGAGGGAAGGGACAGAGAAGGCATCATATCCACAGGTGTGTGTCCCAGAGCCAGGAGAGAGGGTGGGCTTCGGGTGACAAGAGGAAAAGAGAAGGGCTGGATTCTGAGGTCTGGGCTGTGAGTCAGTTGGTGGTGGGTCCTTAGGCCTTGGGTCTGGCCCCAGGGCAAAGAGTCAAGTGCTGACAGCTGCAGTCACCTTTAGTTCTCTGAGCGGGACTCCTGACAGGGGCTCCTGCAGCCTGGATCTGTGAGGACGGTTAGAAGAAGGGCAGGCTGGGGAGTGATGGGGCCATCAGAAAAGTGGCTTTCCCTCCTTCACCCTCACCCCCAAAAGAAAGTGAGAAACGAGGATGCTCCCGTCCTTACTATGGGGCTTCCTCATCGACTGAGCAATCATCGCGCTCCTCCGACATGCACAGCGGTGCCAGGGTTGGTTCAGTGCCCTGTGGAGCTGTGTGATTGAAAGCACACAGAGAGGAGGAAGGTAGGGAATCCACTACCCCAAGAGGTAGGACGGGCCGCGTGTAGAAATCCACCTGACAGTTCACCTCCCTGTAGAATTCTCAATGGGTTAAACTAAACCTGTGGGATCCCTGCAGTTGGAGGCGTTTGAGATATACTTGATATTTGGGGAGTGGTGTTAGACAGGGCAGCCGTAGGCGTCGACCCTGTCCCACCTGGGGATGCCACTGTTTGCAGGGCCGAACTCACCTGGCAATTCTGATGCTTTTAATTTGGCCACCTGTGGTGTCAGCCACATCTTAGAAGATGATGCTTCCTGCTCTCCTTAAGACAGAAATTCCTAAGCAAGGACTGCCAAGTTCCAACACGAGGGATAAAAGACAGATGCAGGAAAGGGAGAACTCCTCACCCTGAATAAAGGTGAAAAACTAGATGACATGGTGGATCTCTCTCCACAGAGGTTTCGTAACAGGAATTGCCTTGTTTTTTCCTCTTGAAGGTATCTGATTAAAGTTGTTGCTTGCGTGAATTCAGATGCATAACTTCAAATGCTTCCCTGATGTCCAGCATGTCAGGGGCTAAAGTAATTGCTCTAGTTTTTGTGTGAACCTAGCTTTTTCAGGGTTACAAATGAAAATTAGAGTATCATTAGCAGAGAAGACTATTTGAAAGTTATTATTCTATTTATAAATCTGGTCCCCAAATCAATTGTCATGACCTTTTCTTCATAAAAGTAAAATAGACTTCAAAAAAAAATAATGGCTTCATTAACTGAGCACCTACTGCGAGCAAAGCTGCCATCCTAGGAATTTACATTCATTTGTTTCTGTTCCTCACAGAAGCCCTTCAAGGTGGATGCTATCCCAGTTTTACAGGTGAAGGAACAGCCTCAGAGAGGGGAAGGCACTTGCTCCACACTAAAAACAACAGAGATGAGATTCAAATCTAGATCTGCTGTCTCCCAGAGCCTTAGACTCTTTCTGCCACCTCTGCCTGGACACCATGGCCCAGTGAACGTAAAGGTGGCATAAAGAATCCCACAAAGTTTATTTCCAAGGTGAGAAGACAGCAAGCAAACCACCAACTCCAGGCCTGAGCTATCTGGTCCCCTCCTGCTGTGAATCACTCTGTGATAGTAGCAGATGGGACTCAGTTTTCTTGTCTGTTTAATGGGGACAGTAACAACCAGTACCAGATAATATTCAGAGCACTTTGAGATCCTCAGATGGAAGTCCCTAGGAAAATTACAAAGCCCCCAGTTATCAAATGACTCACTTCCAGGTGCATAACACAGTTGGGACACTCATCGCCTGGGAGGAGGGGCTCAGCTTTGCCTCTGTTGTGGGCTGTCACAGCTTTCTCCCTCCCCTCTAGGTCATTTCCCTGAAGCTGATACAGGATAGTCTCCTCCCAGCCTGTATCAAACCGAAAGGGAGGGTGTTGTCATAATGTTGGCCCTGCCTGCTGCACAACCATGTGCTCCTAACACACTGTTCTCATGGGAGCCTGTTTCAATAGCCTCTTAGCAGCAGTCAGGGGACCCGCCTGAGGTTCGTGAAAGCATCCTTTGTTTGCTGAGGCTTTGTTCCAGCGTCACTGAGAGGGCAGGGGATGCACATGCCTGGGCTGGAGGGGAGGGGAACGGGGGATGCCTGGGTCCCACCCTGTGTGCTGCCCGAGTGCGTCCATGCCACTTCCTCTTCGATGCCTGATCCTAACACGTAGGCACTACTCGGTGCCCAAAGAGCCCTCTTCACGCCCTTTTCCTAATCAACTGCGGAGAAGACTTCCTTTTGGCTAAAAAGCCACCTCAGATGGCCCAGGTCACACTCAGAATCTCTTGGTGGAAAGAGCCTCATAATTCCAATAGGTCTAACTCCCCGCCTCATGCCCACAGTTCATCTCAGTAGTCTCCAGTCCTTCCCTGAACAGTGCAGGGAAGGAAAGCCCGTAGGTACCAGGTCACCGGGCAGCACAGCCACATGGGAAGACCACAGGCTTGAGAGTCACAGCCTGGCTCTGCGATGCTGGGTGAGTGAGTGCCCTCACCTCTCCATGCCTCAGTTTCCTTGTCTGTAAAGTGGATATAAGTGCTTGCCTCGGAGGTTTAATGTGAGAGTGGTACTCGGAAAGCATTTTGCAGAGTGCTTAAGCCTCGATCCATGGGATGCAGCGTTTGCAATTTGCTAAAACTCCTGTGGTGAGCCAGGGCTGTGAGGTTTGTCCGGTTTTCTCCAGAAATGGAGAATTGCCGGTCACTCTGCCAAGAGTTGCTTCTCTGCTCCTTCTCGTAGCTCATCTGTATCGAACCCTGTAATCTTCTGTTTATCTTCCCTTTCTGCAAGAAGGGGGTTGCCGCGGGTGAGGCAGAAAAACATGTCAGGGTTCATTCTTGTGTCATTTTCTCGGTAAACCTAGGCAGTGAGTCGGCCTGCAGTTGGGTGAAGGCTGGTCCGGACCAAAAGGGGCTGCTCCAGGGCTGTGTCTGGGGGGATTTCGCTCGCCTTTCCCAGAGCACTTACACTGTTAGTGCTTTGCTCTCCTGGCTGCAGGGGGCCTCCCAGGAAGAAAGAATTTAGAAGTGACTTCATCCGGGGCTTCCCACTCCACTCCAGAAATTTCAGATCCCTGCTCCTGGGAGTAAAAGCTGTGAGGTTCTTTTCCCAGTCCTGACTCCATTCATTCATTCATTCATTCTGCATCATCCATGCAGAGTCTGCCCCCTCCTGATGCTGGGTGCTCAGAACCTGGTGCCAGAGCTGTGGGTGTCGTTGTTGCCAGGCTGGGGGGAGGGAGGCAGCTGCTGAGCCTCCTGGGTACCAAACTTCCTCCTCTCCCTCTGTGCCAGCCCCTTGGGGCTTTAGAAGACAAGGAGGTGGAGGAAACAACTCAATCATAATTCCCAAGCTTCTGGAGGAGCTGCAGGGATGTTGATCACCCCTCTCTTCCCAGAGGAGTCTTTAAGATGCAACCAGGATGATTTAACAAACAAAGGGGAAACCTCACCTTAGCACCGATACCAATGCCAACAGCAATGTCATTTATAAAGCACTGCCATAGGACTGTGTGCACAACCCCACTGAAGTACAGAATGCCACGAAGCGGGTACTCTCGTCACAGCAAGTGGTAAAGCCGGGGTTCAAACCTGGGCTGTCTTGATACCAGAGTTTGGCCCCTTAGCTACTGTACTCTAATCCTCCACCAGCAGCTCTTCTTAGCTGATGAGCTTTGGACTGTTTCTTGCTGGGTGACCTTGGGGGTGAGAGTAAGTCCTTGTGAGCGTGACACTGTCAGTGACAGCTTGCTGGGTCATGGGTTCATGCAGGAAGCAGGCATTATTTGGACACCTACTATGTGCCAGGCTGCGGCAGAGCTCGTACATCACTCCTTATCTCTGCGTCCTGTGGCTGGAAAGTGATGTGGTTGTTGGTTATTGTTGTCATTGTTTTGTGTAATTCGCAGGGAGCGTGACTCTTCGTAATCATAGGTAATTCTGGGAGCAATTTTGCTAACTGTTCTAGCCTTACGGTCTGGGGCCCTCTGCCTTCCGGAGAGGAGAGGAGCAGGTTTGCTCTGACTGGCTGGCATGGGAGGGCAGGCAGGGGCCCCACTCTGTTGTTCAGCCCAGGTCCCAGCAGCAGAGCCTGAGCAAAGAAGCCGGCCACAAGCTCTTGATGTTTTTTACAACTGGGTTGGCCTCTGTCTTGTCTTTGTGTCTCTTGCTGTTCCCCTTTATTGAGATGAAAGAGGTTTTTAGATCTTTGCAGGCCGAGCGTGTGTGTGTGTGTGTGTGTGTGTGTGTGTGTGTGTGTGTGCAGGAGGCCCAGAGGCTTCCCTTCCTCCCTCCCCCTCCTCCTCCCCCCAGCCCAGCTGGGGCCCAGGCATTGTGTCAGGTACGCCTAAGCCGCAGGGGACCGGGGTGGAAGAACTGTCTGGGATTTCGCTTTGTGGGGGCTGCAATCCCAGGAAGCCGGGACCTGGGTAAGAGACGGTGGGGTGGGGAGGCTGGGGCTGGGGAACTGGCCCTTCTGTGGCCCCGGAAAAGTCCTAAGGGGCCGTCGTCCTCCCCTGTTCCCCGGGGGCAGGCTGGAACTCTGGCCGGGAGTCTTTCTGAGCTGGGCTCTCTTTGTTCCCATCTGGGGATCAAAAGGAAGGTGGTTGCAGGGTGCTGGCAGTTTATTTAATTCCGTCCATCCCCTTTCTTCTGTGAAAGGGAAAGTGGAGGGGGTGAGGAGTGGCCAAGGGAGGGCTTTGTTTCCTCTTTGTTTTCCTTTGTGTTTACTCTCCCCGTGGGTTCCACCTCCCTGCCCCGACAAAGGAGGCAGGGGCTGTACAGAGCACAGGGTGGAGACAGAGAAAGGGGACAAGTCTGGGGAGCCCTGGCATGTCCTGCCCCGAGGTGGGTATTCATGTCCCCTCGGTACCAGCACCTGCGGTGAGAGGGGGCCCACAGGCGTAGGGGACATTCTGAGGAACATCAGCCCAAGCCAGGCCAGTATAGGACAGTGGGAGATAGGGCTGCGGTGCTGGAAGTAACAAGCGCCCTGAGCTTTCAGGCGTGGAGATCTGAGGTGAGAGTCCTGGCCAAGCCAGGGAGGCCCTTGGGGACAGGCTCACTGTAGCAGACTCATCCTTCCTGCGAGGTCGCACTTGCAGAGGACTTCTTTGAAAGCGGGTGCCTCCAGTGTGTTGTGTGAGCTGCGGGTCCCAGGATGGCATGTGTCCTTGGCACGGCGGAGCCGGTCTGTGCTCGGGGCTTTGGGGAGTGTAAGGACAAACAAGACGCCACCCTTGCCCCAGGAGCTTACAGCTGGTGAAAACGCAGACGGGTACAGCAGGGAGACAGTGGGGCTGAAGCCTTGGTCTGTTGTGTGACCTTGAGCAGATCCATCCCCTACTCAGCACCTTGGGCTCCTGCCTGGGAGATGGGCTAATACCCCCCCACCCCCTATCCCTCCCCCGCCCCCGGGGCTGATAAGTCGGGCTGATAAGTCAGATGTGATACAGATAGAGGCACCAGAGGCACCGGAACAAGCCTTTGCTGGGTGCCTGCTGTGTGCTGGGCATATCCCTGGAGCCACCTGGCTCACACAGGATGCTGGCCTGCACTCAGAGCGGCCTGATGAGTATGTCTGTCTCCCTCCCTTTCTTCTTCTGTCCCTTTCAAGAAAGAAGGATTTGCCACTGGAGTTGGAGGGCAGGGACCGGGAAAGCTCCTTGGAAGTGGCTTCTGAGATGGGCCTGCCATGCGGACAGCTGGGTGGGGCTTGGGCCAGCGAGAAGTGAGGCATGGATGGTTCCAGGAATGGTGGGGAAGCACGGGAGGCGTTCGGGGACAGTCTGTGATCTGAAGTGGCTGGGCCAGGCAGGGAGGGAACTGGAGGGTTCCCTGAGGCTGGCTGGGGCCAGGCCCTGAACATCAGACTTAAACTCTGACCTGTGTCGCATAGAAACAGGAGGAGGGGAACCTCCAAGGTGGGGGCTACCTGGGAGGGGCAGGTGTTAGAGAGAGCTCAAAAGGTCTGCCCTGCCTCACATGGAATCCCGGGCTGTGGTGCGGAGCAAGCGCTGGGTCAGAGATGGCAGCAAGACGCAAGGTCCCCAGCAGCAAGGGAAAGTTGGTGGCGAGGAGCTGGCTGGAAGCGGGGGTACGTCAGGCTTTGAGACTTCGACTGCGTTAGTCTCCTGGGGCTGCTGTAACAACCTGCCAGAAACCAGGGGGCTTAAAACAGACATTTACGCTCTCACAGTGCCAGAGCCAGAAATCAAGGCATGGCAGGGCCCCACTCCCTCCGGGTGCCCTCAGGGAGCATCCTCTTGGCCTGTTGCAGCTTCTGCTGGCCCCAGAGGACCCTTGGCTGTGGCAGCATCCTCCCACCCCTGCCTCTGCGTCTCCTCACCCCTCCTCTGTCTTCCCCCTTTCTGTCTCTTCATAAGGACAGATGTCATTGGATTTAGGGCCCACCTGGGTAATCCAGGATGATCTCATCTCAAGATCCTTAATTTAATCACGTCTGCAAAGACCCTTTTCCCAAATAAGGTCACATTCGTAGGAGCTGGGCGTTGGCACAAGGACACATCTTTCTGAGGGCTGCCATTCAACCCACACAGTGACTTGGACTCGAGGTGCCCTGGAGGGGATGGATGAGAGAAAAGGGGATGTGGCCCAGCACTCAGGGTCACAGGGGACCCTCCCTTGTCTCTGTGACTGTTATACTCCTTTTCAGCCCTTCTCACTCCCCTTCCCACAACCCAGCTGCAGACACCGGGCCTCTGTCTGTCTGTCCCAAGACACTGTGATTTCTGTGATATCCTGTGGGGTCAGGCCTTTGCTGTGGGGAGTCAGGCAGGGCAGCTGGATGGAGGGACACCCGTCCTTCCTGGGAGATTGATGGCTTCCTTGCCTTCTCCACCTGCTCACCCGGACGTGCATCAGCCGATGGGGGTGTGGGAACAGGAAGGATGTGGCTCGCCCACCCGGAGTCGGCAGAGTCCAGGCCGCTGTCCTTCCTGTGCCTTGGCTGGCCGCCCTCCTGCCCCAGTCCAGAGGATGGGGTTGGCATCCTGGTGACTTTTTGGAAACTCCTCCCTCTTCCGAGAGTGGGTCCTAAGGAAACTTAATACTTTGAGCGGGTGTGACCGGCACCTCCTGAGTCCAGCCGGGGTGTCCCCATGCAGACAGCAGAGGCTCATCTTAGCAAAAGGGTCAGCTCCGGCCCAGTGGACACTTTCTCACTGCCTCATGGGTAGGCCCACCTCGAGCAAGCACGTGGGCTCGGGGGGCTCCTCTCTGCTCCCTCTCTCTCCTGTCTTGCTCCCCCACCCTCACCAGAGTCTAGTATTGACCTCTGAGTCCTCCTGAGCCCAGGGTCCTGCTCAGTCAGTCTGGGCTCTCCCCTGGTCAGGGGAGGGCAGTGGGGTCTCCTTGGGATCAAGACCTTGCTCTGTAATGCCAAGTGCTCCTTCATGCGTAACCATTAGGCCTCTTTGCTAAGGTGAGCCTCTGCTGTCTGCAAGTGGACACACTGGCTAGACTTAGGGGGGGCCGGTCACACCACCCAAAGCATTAAGTTTCCTCAAGGCCCCACTCTTAGAAGAAGGGGAGATTTCCAATGAGTCACCAGGATGCCAATCCCAACAGGGTCTCTTTCTCTTTTCCTCTAGTCCTTACAGAGGCCATGGGGCAGGAAGCAAACCTGCTCTGTCATTTACATAAAGCCCGGGCAAGGCCTGGCCAGGGTCAGCCCTCATACGTGCTGGGTAGGATTATTCTTCTGAGCGTGGCTGCTGGGGCCGACCAGGAGGCACTGGACTAGATCAGGCCTGGGTTTGGGGAGAAAGGTCGAGCCAGAGGGTAGTTCAGGGAGTCCTGACACAGAGGAAATGGTAGGTTTGCTGGGTAGTTGCTGAGGGGGTAGAAGTGAGGGGGTCCTGAGGAATGCATCATGGCCAGTGGGGAAGGGGCTGCAGACGGGGCCAAGGGCTCTGGGTGGCCCACATATTTTATTTGGCTCACATGGTTTTCAAAGAATTTTTGAAATAGCAGCCAACATTTCAAAATTCGAAGACTTTTATAAAATCCCAGTTACTGGCTTCTCTTGGGGGAAAAAGAAAAGATCTTGCCATTCTGGATGCACAAAATGTGACGTGGTGGCTCTCCCCTTCAGATGACACATGTGCCATCCGGTGACCAGCGTTCTCGCCATTCAGCCCTCCCTACAGCCTGGTGCACTCTCCCTAGGGGCTGTCCCCCAGGCACTTGGTCACCACCCTGTCCTCAGGAGGGGTGGCTGGAAGAGATGAGGGGAAGGGGTCCCGGGGGCAGCAGAGTGGCAGGTCCGAGGAAGGTGGGCCTGGCCAGCAGAAGGTCCTACCCACGGGGAGGGGGAAAGGGACTGGGCAGATGGGGGGCTGCAAGAGTGCTGAGAAGAGGAAGTGGAAGCGCTGGGAGCCCAGAACCACGCCCTCCCTACCTACTTACTCGGTGGTTTGTGTTGGTCTTCTTCCTTCCTCTTTCCTCACTTCCTTTCCTTGCCTGCCTCTTCCCCTCCTACCAGGGCCCAGCCCCCACCCCCAGTGCTGCTCAGACCCCCACAGACCCCCTCCCTGTCCCCATGTGGGGTGCGGGTAAAGAGAGACCTGAGCCAGAGGTGCCCTGGTGGCAGCTCTGTGGCCTTGCCCTGGAGGCCTTTCTCTTCTCCCACTGTCCTGGAAGGGTAGCAGCCAACTGGGTTGAGCAGTGATGCACTCAGAGCTGCTGTCACCGAGCCATCTGTGCCATGTCCTAACTCTGCCCTGAGTCAGGCAAAGAGGAAGGAGTTGGTGGAGATATGTCACTCTCGCAGCTCTCTCTGCCACCACCATCTCCTCCCACTGACATGATGGGAGCCTGCGCCTGGTGCCCTGGGCACTGTGGGGGGGGGACTTTTAGCTTCGTGACCATGCTGGAACTGTAGGCAGGAAGGCAGGGGCTGGTGGGTGACACAGTGAAGAGCAGGAAGGTGGCCTGACCTGCAGGAGTTCAGAGAAGGGTGAGATAGGCCTGCTCCCAGGGGCAGGCTCCAGAGGAGGGGCCCCAAGCCAGCCTAGTACAGTGGGTGGCATTGGACTTGGCAGGGAAGCTGGTCTGACTCCACTTTGGGGCGTGGGCCCTGCCGGAGAGAAGCATGGACCCGAGGATGAGACGGGTAGACTGGGCCGTGGGAGGGGAGCTTCCCCAGGGCTCAGACTCGTGCTCTGCATTCCACCTATCCTTCCTCGCAGTCCTGGACTTCCAGGGCTGGGAAGCTTGAGGGACAGCTAACTGGATGCTTTTGGTGGTTACCACTGACAGTGGTGCCAGGGATGTGCCCCTGGGCAGGGGGCAGACTCAGCTGAGCTACTGCTCACACAGTTATGCACTGCAGACCAGGGGATCTTAGTGGCCTCCCTGAACATCAGTCCCTTCATCCCTAAGATAGGGATAGTGCAACTACCTGATGTTCTGCAAATTAAATGGCAGCACATGCAGAGTCCTTAGCATCCTGCCTGGCAGGGAGTAATTGCTTCCTAAGTGGCTGTTAATGAAAACATCTTCCTTTTCACTATTCCTCTGCTGTTCTGTGCAGGAATCCCTGCCAGATGCTCCCTGGGATGACATCCAGCCTGCCTCAAGCACACCCACTCCACCCTCCAGGTCAAGCATGTTTCCTCATTAGGCCTCGGTCTCTTTATCTGTAAAATGGGGTTTAGATTACGACTGTAAATCCTGGCTTCCTTTCCTCCCAAACAACTGGGTACCTCGTCAGCTGGGACTGCAAAACTCCAGCACAAGGCCAGGATACATTAGGGGGTCAGCCCAAACTTAAGACAGTTTGAGTCTCCCTTGGCTCCTTCTTTCTTGGAGGGCCCAGAACCTAGACAGTGGGAAAGGGATCCAAGTAACCCCAGGCCTGAGCTAAAAGTGCCTCCGCTGCGTCAGCCACCTCCTTTCTTCCATTTCATAAGGGAAACCCATCAGCTGCTCCTTTTGGCTCTGAAGATGACGCCAGGGCGAGGGCTGCTTTTGCTGTTGTAATTAGCAGAGCTAATTGCATCTGACAGGCTCCAGGGTCTGGGCTGCTGTGACATTGCAGGGGCCCCACCCTCCTCCTACCCAGAAGCCTGGCTTGGGAAGGGGCGGTTCTCAGGCCTAAGCCTGCATCAGAACCTCCTGGAGGGCTTGTTAAGACACAGACGCTGGGCCCCACGCCTGGAATTTCTGATCAACAGGTCTAAGGTTGCACCTGAAAATGTGCATTTCTAGCACGCTCCCAGGTGGTGCTGTGGCTGGTAAACACGTTGAGAACCACCATCCCAGAGGGCACACGGCTGCTGAGAAAGGGGTCCTGGGCACCCCTGCAGCGAAGGCCACAATCGACCAACCCTGGGTGGGAGTAGGTGGGTGGCGGGGCAGAGGGGTGTGATGAACAGGCTGTGGGACTGGACTCAGGCTCCAGCTGTTCCTGGTTTGTCGTAGGAATTCTGTCTGGAAGGAGGGGAGAAGGTGAATGTGGAGCCGAGGGGGTGCACACCAACATCTCCCCAGCAGGTGGGGACAGGGGAGGTCTCCAGACAAGGAGAGGCCCCAGAGAACAGGAATAAAACTCTCCCCCTCTGCATTTTTGTAGCCTATAGCTCATGTGCCTTTTATGCCCCACATCTCATTCTGTCTTGGGACTGCATTAGTGGCTGTCTACTTTCCTGCATGGACTGTATGTTTTTACTACCATGGATCATGCCATATGCATGGACCGTGGGCCCTGAAGCATCCAGCGTATTCCACAAGCTCAGTAGGTGCTCTGTAAATGTAGCACGGTGGAAAAACTTGGGCTGACAGAATGGGCTTGAATCTCGGCCCAGCTATGACTTTTCTAGTCTTGTGGCTAGAAAATTACTTAGTGTCTTGGGCTTTGGGTATCCCATCTGCAAAACAGGGATCACACTCACCTCTTAGCAAGTTACAGTGGTCACTGTGCAGAGCCCAGCACATCCTAGTGAGGGCTCGAGGAATGGAAGCTATGGCTATTAGACAACTCTTGGCAGCGTTCGCTGGATCAGGCTGTGGTGGGGAGCGGGCTAGGCTCTGGGGACCCAGGAGTGAGGACCCCCGTGAAGGAAGGGAGCCATCTTAGATTTTCACCCAGGGTCTTGGGCTTCCGGTTGCCTCAGAGTACAGGTCTGAGTAAAACACTGGTCCTGGCAGCCACCTGAAGACCTCTGCCCAGGCCCACCCAGAGGCCAGCATCTTCCCTCAGCCCCTGCTTCCCCGTGACCCTGGCCCTTTGCCAGGCTAAGTTTAGCTGTGAGCTGCATGGGCAAGGGCGGGGGTGGGGAGGAACTCAGCAGGCTTCCCGCCGGCTTCCTGGCCAGCAGTCAGACAAAAACCCGCCAAGTGGCCCAGGTTTATTCTAAAAGCCAAACCCACCAGCTGATGTCTCAGACCACAGGTGTGAGAGAGCCTTGTAGAGATGAGAGTGTTGGGCCAAGGTGGATGTGCACATCCTGAAATCAGGGGAAAGGAGCTCCTCGGAGAGGTGTGTTTGTGAGTGCGCATGTACGTGCACGTATCTGTGGTGCGTGGGAGGCTCCCAGCCACCTGTCCCGTCTCCAAATGGCAGAACATCTGATTCCTTCCCTTTGTTCTTCTGAGCCCCAGGGTCCCCAGGGCAGTGTTCCCCATGGTTTGGGAAGGGGAAGTGGCAAAGGCTTCAAACTCAGCTCCATTCTCCACCCCACCAGGCCCTCCCTGCCCACCCCTTAGGGTGCTACAGACACAGCCTGTGCAGAGTTGAACAAGGAGCAAAATGACAGCTGGGATCCGATCCCAGGGAAGTGGAGGAGATGGCTTAAGTGAGGAAGTGAGTCAGAGGGAACTCCCGACCTGCAGGAGGATCCCAGGCTCTGAAGCCTTCTCCCCACTTGCTGGGGGCCAGGGTGGATGCAGGGATGTGCCAAGGAACAGCAATAACAGCGGAGCATTTTGTGCTTTCAAAGCACTTTTGAGCGTGCGTTCCTCCACGCCCCTGGGACTTGGGCAGGGCTGGTGTGCCTGGCAGGTGAGAAAGCAGAGGCCTGTGGGTGCTGAGGGGTAAGGAGCTCACCCCACGCCAGGCACCATGCTAAACACCCAAGGTGTTCCCTTACTTAACCTCAATATTCCTAAGAAGGATGGAGTGTTATTAACTCTTCACAGGCAAAGCATGGGCGCCCTAGAGAAGCTAAGTGAACCACCCAGGATCACTCAGCAAGGGAAGGAATCAAGGTTCAAATGCAGGTCAGCTGTGTTCACAGCCTGGCCTCCTCCTGTTTTGTTGCCCTCTTTTTCCCTGGTGTTCCTACTGGATCTTCTTTTTTTTTTTTTCCTTCTGGGTCTTGTTTGTAATCCTGCAGTTGTCAGTGTTACTGTGGGCTGCCTGCATCCTGCCAGGGCTCCTTGGAGGGGCATCCATGTGGCCCACTCCATCCTGGTCATCTGTGTGTTCCCAGCCCATCACAGCTACCCCTTTGTGAGAAAACTTGCTCAGGAACAAGCATTTTGCTCAGTGCTTTGCCTGCATTATCTTGTTCAAGCTTTACTACAGCAAGTTTTATTATTCTCGTTCTACAGATGAAGAAACTGAGGTTCTGACAAATCTGAGTGATTTGTCCAAGGTCACCTTCAGTAGGTACACATGCTGGGTGCACCCGGTCTGTCTCCTCTAGAGTCTGTCCTCTTAAGCCCTTGCAACAGGTCTCTCCAGTTGGTTTAGAGTTCTCAACCTCCTGCCCCAGGGCCAGGAGGCTCCTGCAACCCTTCGTCCTCTGAGAGGCATGAAGTGTATGCAGATAGCGCTGCGGAAGGTGTGGGGTGGAGACCAGGAGGGCTTCCCAGTCATAGGACTTGGCAATGGCAACACTCCCCAGTCGGTGGCGTCCTACCCTGAGATGACACGGAAACTGACTCCCTCCTGCCAGGGCTATTACTGTGACTGGTCAAGTCCTGCTGTGCCCAAAGGTGGCTGCTTATGATACAGGGACTCCGAAGGACCTCAAAAGCCCCAAATTATTCCACTGTTATCACTCCACACCTTTTCCTTAAATCTCTCACCCACATTAATCAGCCAGCCTTACAGTCATGCCTTGGACCACCCTGGCAACTCTTTCCGTCAAGTTCCTCTGATGCAGAAACCAGGGCTGACCTGTTTCTGCAATTATCCAGCAAGCTGCTCCTGGGCTTGGGGGAGAAAGCTGGCTTGCTACCCCTTATACTTGTTTCCACCCACCACCCCACCTTCCAGTGTGACTTCCTCCACTCTCTCTTGTCCCCCTTTTCCTCCTCAAGGGGAAAGCTGTAAGTGCTTCAGAGCGCACCTCTGAGGCCTGAACTTGCCTCCTCCACGCAGGACCTCCCTCCCGCCAACACTTTTGGCTCCTACTGACATATTCAGCTGCTGATGAGATGGAGCTGTCTGAGTCACATGTGAGCTGCAAGCTTTGCCCACGTGTGACTGGCAAACAACTCGGGCCATCTATATCCCACCCCTTACCAGGGACAACCTGAAGTATCCTCACCTGGTGACAAATGCCTGCTCCTAAACACCACTAAAACAAGAATTTCATTGTGCAAATTCGAGGTCAGGGGCTCAAATCCCAAGGGGATGGAACTCAGTCCTACCCAGAAGCTCCTACCAGTGGTGTTGGCCTGCACAACAGGGTAATGGGGGTGGGGTAGGAGATGGCCTCTTTGTTGTCCAACAACAATCTTAGGACCTCAGTTGATCTGCATTTGGCCATTTGGTCTCGTCACAGAGGTCCCAGGCAGGAAGGGAGCTGGCAAGTGTGGAAATAACAGATTGTTCATTCCCAGGGTTGCTGCTGAGGAGAGGAGAGTGTGTAAGTAACGCTTACGCTGTGAGGCAACACTTCTCCGACTTGAATGTGGATGATATTAAAACACAGATTCTGCATTTCTAGCAAGCTCTCAGAAGATGCTGCAGCTGCTGGTCTGTGGATCACAATTTGAAATTGCAAAGATTCTAAGGATTAGCCCTTCCCCAAAAGTCACTCAAGGCTTAAAAATCCATTTATCCTGGGGGAATGGAGTGCCTCCTTTCACAATTAAGAAGTCAGATTTAAAGTTCAGATGCCTCTGAGAAGAAACCAGTGACTCAGTTGCTCTCTGGTTGTTGCCAAGATTGTCCTGGGAAAGACTGAAGGCCAGGGAATCTGAGTCTGGATTTGGGGTGAGGTCTTCCACATCAGAAGAAGTTTATATTGGAGGAATATTGGGGCCCAAAACTACTTCAGGAAGTCACTATTCAATGAATACATGCTATGCACTGCTTACCGGGCCAGGCCGTTTGCACAAATCAGCGCATCTATCATCACCATGACCCTGTGGGATACTATTGTTTTCCTCTTGTACAGTAAAGAAATCTGGCTCAGAGAGGTCAGTTAACATGCCCAAAGTCACACAGCTGTTCATTGTCAGGGCTGGCTTTGGAACCTAGCTCTCTCTGTTTCTCTCTCTCTCTCCCTTAACCACTAGGCTTTACTGTATTGCAGGATGATGCCCCTCCCTGGGAGTAAAAAAGAATGTTTTATTTAGGACTATTTTGGTTTCCGGTAGTGGTAAAACAACTGCAACTGACTTAAAAAAGACTTCTTTATTGACTTGTATGACTAAAAAGCTCAGTAATGGCTTCGAGCACAGCTGAATGGGGTCAGGGGTGTGCTTTTCTCTTTGTTGGTGTCTTAGGCAAGCTCTCCTTTCTGAGAGGCCCCTGTAGGTGTAATCCTGTTTCCTCCGCAACCCTAGCAGCAGGAGGATGGGTCTTTGGGCCGCGTGCATCCTAACATCTGTCTCCCATTGGCCCGAATTGGGTCACATGCTCATCCCAGAACCAATCACTGTTGCTGTAGCTGAGGCGAGGGGTAGGAAAGTCTGTCTTGGGCGAGGGTTACGCGCCCACCCCTGGAGCCTGGGGGTGGATTTGTCCCCGCCCCAGCCATAAGGAGTGGCAGGAGAAAAGGGTTGTCTCCCAGGGACTGTGGGACACCGCTACTAGTAAGGGGAATGTCTGGGCAGAACGAGATCGCGGCCGCAGGTGGTTCTTTCTCCCAAGGAGCGCCTGAGGAGATCTCGGGGAGGGCAGCGGTGGCCTGGGTGGGACAACCGAGACACGCGCCAGCCCTGGGGGGCAGAGGGCGGTGCGAGGGCCCAGGGAAGAAGTGGCCTTGAGGGAAGCTTGGCGTGACTGTCGGTCTCTCTGTTCCCAGGAAAGCTCCGGCCATGGCCATGGGGCTCTTCCGGGTGTGCCTGGTGGTGGTGACCGCCATCATCAACCACCCGCTGCTGTTCCCGCGGGAGAACGCCACGGTGCCCGAGAACGAGGAGGAGATCATCCGCAAGATGCAGGCGCACCAGGAGAAGCTGCAGCTGGAGCAGCTGCGCCTGGAGGAGGAGGTGGCGCGGCTGGCGGCCGAGAAGGAGGCCCTGGAGCGGGTGGCGGAGGAGGGCAAGCAGCAGAATGAGACCCGCGCGGCCTGGGACCTCTGGAGCACCCTCTGCATGATCCTCTTTCTGATGATCGAGGTGTGGCGGCAGGACCACCAGGACGGGCCCTCGCCCGAGTGCCTGGGCGGCGATGAGGATGAGCTGCCTGCGCTGGGGGGCACCCCCCTGAGAGGCCTCACCCTGCCCGACAAGGCCACCCTCAGCCACTTCTATGAGCGCTGCATCCGGGGGGCCACGGCAGACGCTGCCCGCACCCGGGAATTCGTGGAAGGCTTCGTGGACGACTTGCTGGAAGCCCTGAGGAGCCTCTGCAATCGGGACACAGACATGGAGGTGGAAGATTTCATTGGCGTGGATAGCATGTATGAGAACTGGCAGGCTGACAGGCCGTTGGTGTGTCACCTCTTTGTGCCCTTCACGCCCCCAGAGCCCTACCGCTTCCACTCGGAGCTCTGGTGCTCCAGCCGCTCTGTGCCTCTGGATCGCCAGGGCTACGGCCAGATTAAGGTGGTCCGGGCCGACAGGGATGCCCTGGGCTGTATCTGCGGCAAGACCAAGCTGGGGGAAGACATGCTCTGTCTCCTCCATGGCAAGAACAACCTGGTGCAGCCCAGTGGCGAGATGGAAGACTTGCTGTGTGCCAGAGATTCCCCCTACCTGGACACGATGGAAGTCATGAAGTGGTTCCAGACAGCCCTCACCAGAGCCTGGCACCGCATCGCCCGCAAGTACGAGTTCGACCTGGCCTTTGGCCAGCTGGACAGCCCAGGGTCCCTCAAGATCAAGTTCCGTTCAGGGAAGTTCATGCCCTTCAACCTGATTCCTGTGATCCAGTGTGACGACTCAGACCTGTACTTTGTCTCCCACCTCCCCAGGGAGCCCTCCTGGGGGACCTCGGCCTCTAGCACTGACTGGCTCCTGTCCTTTGCAGTCTATGAGCGACACTTCCTCCGAACAACCTTAAAGGCACTGCCCGAGGGTGCCTGCCACCTCAGCTGCTTGCAGATCGCCTCTTTCTTGCTCTCCAAGCAGAGCCGCCTGACCGGCCCCAGCGGACTCAGCACCTACCACGTGAAGACGGCCCTGCTACACCTCCTGCTCCTCCGGAGGGCCACCGACTGGAAGGCCGGGCAGCTCAGTGCTCGTCTGCACGAGCTGCTCTGCTTCCTGGAGAAGAGCCTGCTCGAGAAGAAGCTCCATCACTTCTTCATCGGCAACCGCAAGGTGCCCGAGGCCATGGGACTCCCTGAGGCTGTGCGCAGGGCTGAGCCTCTCAACCTCTTCCGGCCCTTCGTCCTGCAACGAAATCTCTACCGTAAGACAGTGGATTCCTTCTATGAGATGCTCAAGAATGCCCCAGCACTCATCAGCGAGTATTCCCTTCATGTCCCTGCAGACCATACCAGCCTGCCCCAAAAAGCTGTCGCCTTGTAGAGCACGTGGGACCCAGGATGCCAGGACGAGGGCAACCCCCACGTTCAGACCCCGGGGCATCTGCAAGCCCTGTCCTGGGAACAAGGCAGGCTTTGGTGGGAGCCATGGCTCAGCCTGCCAGGAGGCCAGGCCCTACAGTGCGGAGAAAATGATACAATTGGAAGCTGGTTTGCTTTCATGCCATTGGGACCTGTTGGTAAAGCTCTTGTTTGGGTTTGGGGACTGATCCTTTACAGCTTACTTCTGGATCACCACAAATGGCCAAGATGATGAAAGAACACTGTGGACCCTGAATTAGCAACAATGCAGTCATTGGTTTCGGTGTAATTCGTTTCCCATCCAAGGTCCAGTCTGTACTTGAATAACAGCAGAGGCTCTACAAGAATGTTGACAGGGACCTGTTCCATCACCCCTAATCCCAGGAACCCTTGGCCCCAGCCACCTGCAGCCAAAGCACTAACAGGGACAGAACCTTTGATCCACATCCCACACAGCAATAGGGCTGTCACTGTGGCTGCCACTTTTTTATACTATTTAGAGAAAAGACCTGTTAGAGATTCGAGGTCCCAAGCAGCTAATGTCCCTGTCACATGGGAATGGGTACTTGATGGCAGAGAGAAGCTGGAGGTTGGCTGCCTTTCAGCTACACTTCTCACTCGAGTGCACCCCTTCCACTCGGCATGCCACGTCCCGAACACTGGGTGTCATTTACCATGCTGGGTGCCAGCTCAGCAGCCCCTCACCTGTCTCTAGTACCGTCACAGCTGGTCTCTCTGACCACCAGTGTGGTAGGGGAGGGCAGATGCTGACGCTGGAAGCTGATCTAGAGAAAGAGACGCACAGACAGGGTGGCTGGGACAGGGCCTGGTACCCAGGTGCTGGGATCTGGCTTGCAGTCTGGCCCAGTTCAAAGGAAGTTGCAGAGCCCAGGGGTGAGGGATGCTGTAGCCCTGGATTGTCTCAGGGTCCCAATCCCAGGGCAGGGTGTGCTTGGAAGCAAGCGCTGCTGTGGAAACCCAGCTCCAGTCTGCAGGTCCCAAGTTCCCCCAGTTCCTCACTTCAGCGGGGCTCCCTCACTGCCCAGAACCCACCTTACTGATCACACAGATGACCCAGACCCCAAGAACAGAGGCTTAGCTGACTGGGGACACACAGGGACAGCACTGTGGGCACAGCCCCCAGGCTTCAGAGAGGACACCTTTGGCACTGTCAGGGGCTGTGGTCACTGGGTGGGTGCCAGAGCCTGCAGCTGGAGCTGGGCTGCATCTCCAGGTCTGGTTCAAGAGGGTCAGGAAGCTTCTTCACCTGCGGTTTCACTAGCCCTTTGAGATTTCCTCTCTCAACATCACCTCAGAGGGCCAAGGAGGAAACACAAGAATTAAGACTATACCAGTGTTCTGCCTTCAGCCACACCACTTCCTCCTCCAGGCGCATCTACAGCTCCAGGGTTTAAGCCCTCCATGCCTCCCAGACTGCATAACCAACTCGACACGGGTGCCCAGGTTCACTGTGAACTGAAGAAAGGTGCTCCTTCCCCTCCCCCCTGGAGCCCTCTCACCTAGCCTTAGAAGTCTCAGGAAGATGGACCATTTGCCTGCTAGGGTTAATTCACAGTGGGAGGCTTCGCCGTGGTCAGGGCAACGGAGCCTGCAGGAAGCCTTCTTGTGTGAGCGGGAGTTAGACTGAGCACAGGCTTGGGTCTGCCCCTCCCCAGCCTCCCAGCCACCAGCCGGGCACTCCAGGGGATAAACTTGCTCAAGTGTGTCTCTAAGAACGGCCCTGAGGACCACCACCCCCAATTCCATCAAGTGCATTTCTAGAATCAGAGCGAATTTCCTTATTTATTATCACCCTCGCCTTTCCCCTCTTCATCCTGATCCCACTGTGCTTTGAAGAGACCCCAGCAACTAAAAACCATCCTCCAGAAGCCAAGACCAAGCCTGGATCTCCCTGAGCTTCCCCTCTGCTTCCGGGAGAAAGTTCGCTGTAAAAATACCTTCTGGCTTCTTGTTTATACAGAGACTGTAGAACTCAGTGGGGAAACAGCAATCTTTTGTGCACCAAAGCTGCTTCTGAAGCAAAAAGCTGTGGGGCTCTTGGTGTTTCATGCTGCCTTATTTATATTAAAGGAAGAATTAAATCTTGCAAGGAGTAGAAACAGTCACAGTGTTTGTTTTTAACTTCAGGAAATCTGTGAGGTTCCCAGGGCAGAGTTGGGGAGGGGGTGGATTGACTATTGACTATTGACGAGATGCTTTCACTCACCTTTTATTCTTACACTTTCAGCAAACTTTAAAAAATAACAAAATAGAATATTTCTAGCCTGTCTTTGAGGCAACTTGTATGCTGCCTGCAGAGTTCGAGAAAGGGCCTTTGAAAGCCGGTTGTAGGGCGCATTCCATCCCAAGACCTTATTTTACAGAGCTGACACGTGCTAAGAAATGGAGGAGCCGGAAGTAACAGGAAGCTTTCGGTTTTCAAAGAAAGATTGTCTTTTAAATGGAGGATTTCTAGTCCTCTAGGGCACTTTGGCCTTTCACGGACAGCCCCCACCCACCCTCTTTCTCCAAGGAGTCTTTTTTTCCTTCCCAAGGGTGCTGGGCTTTACCCAGCCTCTGGTCACGTGCTTTACAAAATGCTCCAGGACTGTATTTGCCGCATCTGTGACAAGGGTGAAATGAACAGGGTGACCCAAGGCCAAGAGGTTGGTTAAGCTGGGGGAGGGCCCTACGTCCTCAAAAGCGCCAGCCCATCTTCGTGCCTTGCTGAAAGAAACAGCCCTGGTTGATAACCCCTGATTAGTGCTCTGGTTCATAAGCAAGGATGTCATCCAAATCACCTAGTGAGCCTGGTCAATTGCCCAGACCCCACCTTGAACCTACATGGTGCCCAGAATTCAATCTGGAGTGGCTGGTTGGGCAAAGCTCTATCTTTGAAACTTCCCCCAAGTGACCGATGGCACCCCTAGTTGAGGAAGCTTTCTCACTTCCTTTCCAAAATGGAAAGTTACAGAAAACCCAAGTGGACTGCTTTCCCTATGGAGCAATTGGAAAATAGACCTGGGAGAACTCAGCCTGCTCGGGATCTGCGGTCCGAGTGCCATCAGCTTCACCACAGGCTTCTCTCGAGTGCACCCACTCACAGTAGACGTGAGAAGCAGAGAGAGGACGGGGAGGCAAAAGATGGTGAGTACTTCTTCCTAGCTGGTCATTAATAGTCCACAAGCATTTGTGGGGAGCCTCACATGCTCAAGGCATTGTGGAAGATAGAAAAATGAATAGGACCAAGCCTGTGCCCCTGGGAGGGACTGCATGAGGTGGCCTTCCAAGTACTCATCTATGAACAGCACCACAAGAAAGATCAAAATGCAGGGCTAATGGGTTCAGAGAAGACCAGTGAGGGCCTGTTTCTCCAAGTGTGACCTTGCACTACACATATGGGTATCACCTGGGTGCAGGGTCCTGGCTGTGCCGCAGACTTCGGTGGAATCTCTAGAAGTTGGACACAGGAATGTGCATTTCACCAGGTTCCCTGGTGATGCAAGAAGCCCAAGAACCACTGATACCTGAGGTGGTTAGGGAAGGCCTCATGGTGAGGTCCTGCCCGATACAGCCTCTGAAAGACCGGTAGGACGGTGACCAGGAAAAGCATTCCAGCCAGAACCATGGAGTGAAGGTGGGAAAGTAAAGAGGCAGGCAGCATTGAAGCAGCACCTACTGTGTACCAGGCACCCTTCTACACACACTTGTGTATATTAACTCACATAATTCCATGCCAGTCCTGTGAGATGAGTGTAGTTCTTATCCTCCCCGTTTTCCAGATGAGGAAACTGAGGCACAGAAAGGCTAAGTGGCTTGTCTGTGGTCACACAGTGCTAAGTAACAAAGCCAAGATTCCAGGCAGTTCTGGCATATATGTTGGTACATACTGAGAATCGTGGCAAACAAGGCTGAAAAAGTAGAGTAGGGCTGAACCACGGAAACCCTTGAACGCTAATCTAAGGCAAATGTGGACTTCGTGCAACAAGCAGTGGTGAGCCATGGGTGGTTTTTGAGTCAGGCGGCAACTTGACTCACCCCACAACTATGGAGTTCTTAACTGTGAGCAGCACCGTGTTCAGTGCTGTGGGGTATATGGCCAGCTTCCAGAGCAGGGTCGGTGGCAGCTGGGGGTGGTCAGTGAATGTCCAGGAAGTCCTAACTTGAGTCTCTCCCAGGCTGTGATTCAGAACATTCTCATGGTCCGTCTAGTCCCGCCTCATGGGACAGAGCTGGAAGGCTGTTTGGTCTGGCCAGGGGACGGAAGGCGGAGGCAGCCAAGAAGCGGGCAGCAAAGGGCAGCGGTGCCTCGCCTGGGCCGTCCCCTCCGCCACCTGGGAGGAGCCTCTTCTAGAGTTAACTTTTCTCATCGCCTTCCAAAGATAGGTTGGTTGTTTAACTAGTTTGGGTTTTTTTTGAAACAAAAACAATACAGTCATAATAAAAAAAGTCAACTGCTGACAGAAAAAATAAGTAACAGATTAAAGGTCCCCCTCCCAACTTCTCAGTCCACTCCCCAGAGATAACCAATATTAAATTTCCTGTGCATCCTTCAAAATTTTTTTTATGTATATGTCCATGCGTGTCCCTTTTTGAACATCTCTGAAGTTTATGTGGTTCCTTTTGGGAGCTAATTTGTTGTTGACAGTTTTATTTTCTGGTTTCTTTTTGGAGCTGTAGAGAAACATTAAAGGATGGAAAATGTCATTTTCATCTATAAAGCAGAGCCCTACAGTGTGCAGGAGAAAATAAAAGATTATCCCTTTTGTTCTTTCTTACATAAATGGTATCATACCATCTAACTTTTCTTGGATGTCTTTTTTGAACATTAGGTTCTACCTCATTCTTTAGAACAGCTGCTTTTTATCTCCCTGACTGTATGCATTTACCCTAATGTACCCAGCCTCCCCTGTTGAGGAATAAGTTGTCTCCACTTTTTTGCTATTATAAACAATACAGCAGTATTGTTTCTCTGTGCACAAAGCCTGTTTGAAGTAGTCACTGCATTCTGTCATTACCAACTTGCTGTATATGGATTCACCATCAAGCACCTTACGTAAAAACAAGTACTGCCTGGGATTTATTCAATCATCCTGACCAAAGAGTGAGAAAAAGGTATTTAACCAAGTACTGAGCACCACCATGTGCTAGATCCACCTGGGTCAGGCACTATGGGGGAAACAAAAGTATAAGACAAGGGCTCCATCCCCAAGGAACTAGGTCTATAGGAAGACATGACCAATGGCTGCAAAATAAGTCAAGATCAAAGAAGGGTGCTAAGTAATTCAAAGTGCAATTGTGTGGCTCTGAGGCCTGCAGGAGGGGAATATGAGAACAACCAGATTAGCTTTGAGTTTGAGCTGTAACAGTGTAACTCCCTAAAACATAAAGAGCCTTCCCAAAGAAAATCAAATCCACGTAATTGTTCTGCCTCCCAAATGCTTGCACTCTATTCATGTGAGCCCAAGCCTGGTTTATTTTCTCCTGCACAGTGTAGGGCTCTGCTTTACAGGTGAAAATGGCATTTTCCATCCTTTGATGTTTCTCTACAGCTCCACAGAGAAACCAGAAAATAAAACTGTCAACAACAAATTATCTCCCAGAAAGATGGAACCACAGAAACCTCAGAGATGTTCAAAGACATTTCTGCTTTTCTCGATGGGAACAGGTAGGTCTTAAAAGTGCAAAGGGAGATTTTTAGAACAAGAGTGGGGTAGGGAGTTCGGAAGAGTTTTGTCAAACTTGCTCCTTTCAAACCCACCGGGGAATGATATTTGGAGTAAGTTTATTTAGAAAAGAAATAGAAAGCAAAGTCCCACATCCTGTTTCTTCTCATCAGCCACCCTTGGCTGTCTTCCCAACTGGCCAGAGATGACTGGCACAGCCCCATGGCCTTACTGTATACCTACTCCTGTAGAGTGAACTGGGCTATGTTAGACCAAAGGTCTCCTGGGACAGTGGTTGGACCCCCAAGAACTGATGATGGCCTTGAGTATCTTCCAAAAGGCGTGGCTAGTGCTGAATCAGCCTCAGGGGTCTGGAAGCTGCAGGTCAGCCCCAAGATCTCCCAGCCCAGGACGGTGAGTCAGCCCATACGTACCCCACATACCCCCACCCCAGGAATCAAGTGAGACTACAGCAGACGCTGTAAGTAGAGCCAGATTCGAGGCCAGGCAGGAGGTCAGTGGCGTTCAGCCCGGTGGATACCCACAGCTTTGCCCGGTGCGGTTCCTAAGCAGCCCTCTCCACAGATCCGTTACCTCTCTTTGGCATTTTATAATCTGGCCAGGCAGGGAAGCTGCACAAACTCCACGCATCCAGAACAAGGCAAGACATCACGTCAAGCAGCAAGGTTGCTCAGCCTGAACATTTAATGATCCAGAAAGGAACAAGGAAGAGCAGCCCCCTGCCTTCTCTCCTTATGTCCACTCAATGCGGGGGCTGCACGTGAGGCCCCACCCACCAGGTCCCAGACTTCCCTCGTGACAAAGCCAGTGCCAAGGCCAATGAGACTGAGAGACTCAGAATAAGCAGCACAGGGGCTAACAGCGTGGTCTCTGTTCAAATCCCAGCTGTGCTATGTCCTAGCTCGGCAAGTCTCATCATTTCTATGAGCCTTGGTTTTGCCTCAGTTTCCTCAACTGTGAAGTGGGAATAGTATTGCTCACCTCATAGAGCCCTTGAGAAGGGAAGTGAAAAGGGCAGGTGCGAAGCATTTAGCTTAGGGCCTGACCAATAATAAGCTCAACAGCAAAAACCACAGCGATTTTTACCCTTCCCCTTAGGAGGGCTCCTTACAGCCCCTCCAGCCTGGAGTGCCTCCTCCCGGCTGTGAGTCTGTGGTCCCTGGGGGCTCCCTCAGCACACGCCTCTCTTAGAGCCAGACACCTGCCAGGTGCTCAGGAAACGTTTGTTTTGTAGACCTCGCTGGAAGGATCTGGGGCACTGCCCCCGGCTGGCAGGGGTCTCTTGCCTCAGCCCTTCTAGCCCCTCTGCTCTCCTAGTCCCTCAGCAGCAGAATTGCCAGAGCAGAGACATGGAGTTGCCGTAGCAACAACAGAGCCAGAGAGAGGGTACCACGCAGGACATCCCTGCCGCTCCAGAAACACAGGTGCCTCTTCCAGACAGCAAAGGTGTGGCAGCTGAGCCCAATGAGCTCCCTGGAAGGGACCAGGGTTTCTGTGTCATCCATAACGTCTCTTCTTTCAGTCATTCATCCAATCATGTATTCCTGCACTTGCTCACTCACAAAACACTTTTTTTTTTAGCTAGATAATCAATACCAACACAAAACATGTATCCAAGTGGCCACCGCTACTATATGTGAAGCATGATGCCAGGTACCAAGAAAACAAAACGAAGTGGGACACTATTCCTGCCCTGAGAGCTCCCAGCCTAGGAGGGAAAGCAGGAGGAAGGGAGGGAGGGAGGGAGGGCGGGAGGCGAGGCGAGCTGGAGATGGGGACGCTGAGGTGGCCGCAGTGAGGGCCCAGGCTCTGGAGTAAGCCGCCCGCATTCAGACCCCAGCTCTGCCCTTCACTAGCTAGGCGACATCTGGGCAAGTGACTCCACCTCTAAGCTTCAGTTTATGCATCTGTAAACTGGGAATAACTCATACTGATCTGGTAAGGTTGGGAGGTAGAAGTAGTGTATGTACAGTACCTGGCATATAGTAAGTGCTCAGTAAACTGAAGGTTTCTTATTGTTCTGACTCTACCCCCTCACCCCACCCCCCCTACAACTGGAAGCCTGAGTTTTAGGTTAGGGCTTCCTGCAGGGTGTCCTCAGCAGAGCCCCAGGTAACACCTCCCCTGGTGTCCAGGTTTAGCAGCTCTTGCTGCCACTGCACCTGGGGTGTCTCTGAGCCCCCACCTGTCCACCTCCCTGCTGCTGTCAGATCATCTGGGACAGTCTCAGATAAAGTCCCCAAAGAGGGCCTTTCTGTTTAGCAAATAAATGGACAATGACCATTTATTTTAGAATGAAATTTTTAAAATACCTCCTGCCCTTACCATTTATACAGTTCCTCATTATTCATCCTGATACCTTCCTCTTACGGCAGAAATGCACAGAAACATGCAAACACACACACATCCGCTGAGTAGAAAATCTCTCATTACCCGAATAATATGCCCAGATTTATCAGAGGCTGTTCCTGCTAACAGACATTCAGCCTCCCGCTTCCCGGCCCCAGTCCTGTGATAGTGGGAGAGAGGCTGCCCTGCTCAGGGCTCCCTCGGGACAGGGTGGTCACTGAGCCGGCCTCCGCCCTCCGACCTCTGCATCCCTTGCATTGTCCGCCTCCGCCCCAGGACAGCTCTGGAAATGGCTCTTTCCTGTTTGCTGCGGCCGCGGGGAGCCGACTGCTGCTGTTCAACTGCGCCCTCTAGAGGGAAGCCGTCTGCTGACCACAAAGCGGGCTGGAGACCCCTGCTGTCTGCGAGGGGGTTCATGGGTGGATCCTTGGGAGGAAATGACAGGGCAGAGTAACACAGTTCTTGTCGGTGCGGCGAGTGTGCAATCATCCTAGCCATGCAGCATGGGGCGCTTTTGTGTTCTATTAAGCATCTGCACTGCCTGGTAACTGGGCAGGCTGCAGGCATTTCAAATCCCTCACACCTTAAACCTTGGAAGGAGATGGCCCACTTCAAGAGGTGACAAAGATTCTCTGTTTAACCAAACTTTAGTCAGGCTTCTGAACCTCTCCTAGGCCCGTCTGTACCCTTCTTCGTAAAATCCAGTTTCAGCAAAGAACCCTGCTAAGTCAGCCGGGCAAGAACTCCCCACCCTCAGTACCTGGTCATCCTCACTCTCCGATCGGTTCCTCATCCTCCCCCATCCCCAGGTGATGTCTGACCACCCTGGCTGCCTTCAGCCAGAATCCTGTTAGGTCAGGTTAGCCAGAACCCCCCTCACCCCTGAGGCTTCCTCTTAGTAACTCTCTGTCCACTGACTCCCACCCTGCTCCTTGGCTATAAATTCCCACTTGCCCGTGCTGTGTTCAGAGTGGAGCCCAATCTCTCTCCCCCACGGCAAAATCTCGTTGCAGTGGGCCCTATACCTACCGTGGTGATCCTGATAAAGTCTTCCTTACCATGTTTCAACAAGTACCATTGAGTAGTTTTTTCTTTAATAGAGGGGAGAGAAGCAAGATTCTGAGTACGCCTCCGAAACAAGGGAGAGGGTATTTATTTTACCGTCATTAACAACAGTGCAAGATTTCAGAATGCGCAGTATTATACAAGGCCTTGGGGTGCGAGGGAAGAATAGGGGGATAAAATCCCAGCTTCCAAGGGCGCACAGGTCGCTGAGATCAAACCTGCCCACATGAAACAACCAGAAAATAACTCCGGACCATGAGTCAAGCCATGTGCATTGCAGGACATCTGTTTCCACCAAGTGGTGGTAAAATGAGCACAGAGTTCAAGTCTGATCATCGGCAGAAGCCTCATCAAGATAATAGGGTTGCCTGACTCTCCCTGAGCACTCACCCTGCAGGGTTTAAGCCTTTACCTGAATGATCCCATTGTTCAACAACTCTATGAAATTGGTACTTAGTGGTCCCATTTTACAGGTAAGAAACTGAGGCTCATAGAGGTCAAGCAACTTGCCCAAGGAACTTAATGAGTGGCAGAGCCAGGATTTGGACACAGTGTATATGACCTCCAAGCCCTGTTCTTAACTATTATGGTACACCACCTCTCTTTACAAAAAGGACAGTTTTGATCTGAACCTTGCAAGAGAAAAAGCTGGTTGGAATGAAACCAGGAGACTGCTCTGAGAAAGAATAGTGTGTGGAGAAAACAGCATTAGTGAAGGCTCAAGAGCTCCAACGAGTCAGGGATAAGAGCAAAATGTTTGAAAAGACCCAATGCCCAGCCTTCCAGGCACTCAGAAGGGAAGATGGATGGGAAATGGGTCTCCTGGGTGGGCACGGTGCTCGGTGTGGAGGAAGAAGGGGCTGGAGGCTAATGGACGAGAACCCCCTTGGCCTGGATATTTCGCCATCTGTGAAGACTTTAGACCAGGCTGATAGGAAGCACAGGGCGGTCAAGCTTGGTTCTCAGTGCAGACCAGCCCAGTCCCCCTCCATCAGTGAGACCCACGACTCCGACAAAGGAAACGTGGACCAGGGGACCTGGAGGTGAGAAACCAAGGAAGAGCCCCCACCACCACCACCACCACAGCTCCAAAGAGCAAGGTGGGAGCCACACACAGAAAGTCCCTGCAGCACTGAAGGGAATCTAGCTTGTAGATCATGCCTACAATCTAGCGTGTACCTTGTAACTTAGATTAAATCTACTTTAACACAGTCACTTCCATTGCCTAAGATCAGAGAACTTTAGAGCCAGAAGGAATTTCAAGTAACATTTAGTCACCATCCCCACCACCACTGCCAGCTGTCCCAGCCACACGGGTCCCCTTCCCCCCCAGCCCTGCTAGTACATACCTGGACTCAGTCCAGGCCGGGCTCTAGTTCAGAACTTCCAAGGAGGGGAACTCCACAGCCCCGCCACTGGTCATCCATTCGGCTGTTAACATCATCCACAACCTTAAGGTCTTTCAGATGCTCTGGTTTAAACTAATTTTCTCTTTTCCCAATTTGCAGGAGATAGAGGGTGGCTCTCACCTTAAATCCTTAAGCTTGAAACGCTTTTTATAAGATATACACCAATTGTTAAAAAGTGGTTATCTCTGGGACAATAAGATAATGAAAGACTTTCTATTTTTTAATTACATTTTTTAACTTATGTGTGTTATTTGTGCTCCTCCCATAAAAGAAGCGTATTTTAAAAGCTCTTCGTGGAGCATTATTTATTTGTCTCTTTCCCTCTTTTCTCCAGGCTAAATCCTTCTGGTTTCACCCAGAGACTGCTGCTTAGTGTCTCTGTGGGTCAGAAGGGTGACAAAGGGAAGTGAGCAGGAGGAAGCGTAAGGCAGTGCAGGTGACCAGGACCCCAGCACACTGCAGGGAGCACCTGGTCAAACGAAGGGCGTCCAAATCCCTTTCCTCAAGAGCGCTTTTCTCCAATCTATATTTCCTGGTCTTCAAGCTTTCTAAATTAGTATGTGGAGCCCCCAAACAGAACACTTTTGTTTTGGCGACCCAGAAACTTGCCATTTTCGGTTGCACCAAGAGCAATTTTGGTCTTATGCCAAGCACTCACTAGCATGCAGGATTTACACCTGCCAAGGCTGATCGACCCCCTAAGTCCTATGAGAGGCCACAGGAGACGATTCTCCTCTTTCTGAGCAAAGATCCCAGAGAAATGGTGATTCACAGACTTCACTCTGCATTAACTCGGGTGCCATGGCAACAGGGCGCCACATCCGGAGCAGATGGTATGGCAGACTGCTCCCGTCACGCGGCGCCTCTTCTGGAAGGCCAGGCCACCTCACCAAACGGGCTGTCCAGCTGGCACGGAGTAACACCTGGTAACTATTTACGTTGGTCAAAATACGACCAGAGCCAGCAGATGGCAGGGCTGGGCTGAGCCGTGGGAGAGAAGAGGGCGGGTTTGGGTCGCGGCAGAGGAAGGGGCGGCTGACAGCTCCTCGGTGCACACAGACAAGGCAAAACATTGCTCTTGCTGCTGCCTGGCATTTCAGCGTGGCTGGGAGGGCAGGAAAAGATTCAGCATGAGCAAAGTTGAAATGATCACAGGCTCATCCCTAGACACTGAGATGGAACGGCATGGGACAGACTCAGTCCCTCTCCAACAGGGCAGGTGACAGAAGTGCCCAGGCTGAGGCACCTGCCAGCGCCCGGCCATCCTCAGCTCTTTGCTGCCTTCAGTGGGGCAGGAGGGGTGGCACCCGAGCTGAGACAAGCATTCCCTCTGCAAGATGAGCAGCTCCAAAGTAAAACCTCAACCAAGATGAGTGGAGAGATGGGGGGGGGGGCGGGGCGCATGTACTTATCAAATGTATCCCCTACACAGCCCTGGCCTTGGTACACAACAGGCAACCAGAAGCATTTGTAAGGATGATTTGAAAGTGTGTGACGCAAATCAACAGGGTGACCTTTGCCTCTGACTGGGTTTGGGGCGTGTATTATTTTTTAAGGCAGGATGCCGGCTATAGAACATTTTGTGAGACATCCTGAGCCCTGACAGCACCAGTGACGTTCGGACGTAGTTAGTCCAGGGTGATAAACGGGTGTTTCATTTCCTGCTTTGGAATTCTTTCCAGTCACAAGACCCTCAGTGTCTCCCAGGCCCATGGCCAAAGCCTGGGAGAGAATGATACTTATGCACGCCCACGTGGACGGCAGCGCTGATTTGCCAAATGGAAGGTATTTGGGTTTGGAGTGTTTTCTTCTCCTTTCTCCCTCTTCTCAAGCCCTCTTCTCAAGTCCTCTCACCGGGGAAGTTTTGGGAGGGTACCCATCTGCAGTGACAAACGTCAGTCACGGGAGGACCCTGAGCCTCGGCATCAGCACCAGAATGCTAATAAGTATCTTATTGTCAATAATCTGGAGGTCAACTGGGCTGAAGGCCAAGGAGCCAGAAGGCACACAGCCTCCCAAAATGTGCTTGGGCGCGAGCACGGGGCACTGCCTAGTGACTCTAGAGAATCGTTAGAAGCTCCAGGCCAGAGGACTCAGACAAATAATTATCAGAAAGAATACAGTTTCTGTCTTCACTTTTATTGGGCACTTCAAGGAAAGGAACAGAGACGGACTGATTCCCAAGACAATCCCTGATGTAGGATCATGACAAGCTTGGGAATTCTGGATGATGACGGTGGAGGGACTGAGGGCTCAGCACAGCCCATAGTCAAAGGCATTAGGGTTGTTCTGAAAATAGAGACTCAAGTAGCCCTGGAAGATGCCCCTATCGGTGAGAAGACAACGCACGGTGGGGTCTTGCTTCATGGCCGCGATCCAGAGCCGGAGGCCTGGGGTGTGGCTCACGCAGCTGCAAGACAGGAGAGAAGGGTCAGCACACCACGCGCAGAAGGCATCGGGCGCAGGACGCGTACTGCTTTTTTCAGATTTACAAGATAGGACAAATGGGTTTATTTGGGGAATAAAGTTATCTTATTACTAAGTGAACATGAGCATTTGCTGGAGGAAAATCTTATTATTGGAATGGCTGAACGTGTAGAAGTTGTTGTTGCTTCTAATGGGACGGTGAAATGCTCGTGGACTGGTGCTCTGGGGAAATCATGCGTCTGTGCTTCCTTGTTTACCAGCAAAAAGACAACCCTCCGAAACAGACGTTCTTGGGTCAGCCTCGGATTTTACTCTAGGGGGTTTGAGAAAAATAAAGACAAGGAGTTTCCAAAATTTTTTTTTTTTGTTAATGAATAAAACAATCATGAAACCTTGAAACAACAGCGCTGACAGGGCCCTTTCCAAGGCGGATCAGGAAGTTTAGGTCTAGGGTGTACAGTGACCTGCTCAAGAGAATACCAGAGGGCAACGGGAAATCCAGGACGAAGGGGAGGGGGGTTCCTAACCTGTCCCTCAATGCTCTGCAGAGGAGACAGGTTTTTGTTGTTTTCATGCTTGAGAGTTTCAAATATCCAAATATGCCATATCTGATCTTCCTTCAGAGAAGCCTAAAGTGGGAAGTGCACGAGAACACGCTTGGGTGGGCTCAAGCCCGGGCATTTCCCAAACACCAGAAATGTCCGGCTGGTATTAGAGCAGGTGTCAGCACACCTCCAACTGCCCTTCTGAGCTTTCAGGTAGCAGAGCACATGTTGCGCCCAGGACCCTGCCTGGCTAATTTTTCTGCTTTAACTTCTCTACACTTCCATGGGTGTGGTTGCCATTTTGTTTGTTCGTATGTTTTCACATCAAGCACGTGTTATTTTTAAAATCTTTTCTAAAAGTGTATTCCTAGCTGAGGGAAAATTCCTCAGGGAAATAAGACGTGACTAAGGTCTGTGGTGTCTGCTGGATGACCCCGCAGGGCCAGGTGGAGTGCCGCTAAGGCAGACAGGTCATCAGTGCACCGTGCCTGGGCTCTCCACCTGCCGTCAGCACCGGCCTGCGTGTGGATGAAGCTCCACGGGAGGCTTTTGGACATCTGGACACACGGTCTCATCTGCGGAAATACGGGCGAAGTGTGCTTTTGCAGTTGGTGGTAGCACAGCACAGATGCATTTTGAACGAGGAAGCACATTCTGTGGTTTAGAAACCTGATTCGTTTCACGGACATCCTGAGACATGTCCACAGGGGGCTCAATGGTACACAGGCCTTTGCAACCACTGTTACTCAGTGTGACCCCACAAATTTACGCCGCAAGGTCAAATGTCTTACTCTGCAATCCCATACACATCCAGACGCTCAAACCAGGGCCAGAGGAGGTAATCAATCATGGACACGCAGTCTCCACCAAAGAAGGTGGTGTTCTGACAGTCAAGAATCTAAAAACGGAGACAGAATAAACAAAAGCAAGTTCATTTACACATCTGCTGACATCTTTATAGACACGAAATACAAATATCAAATTAATTCCCAAAGATGGGGAACTAAGGCTTTGATCCTCCTCCCTATTTGTAGGACGACTACATCTTCCCGAGGATTCCTCCATTTCCTGTAGAGTCACACTCCTGGCCACGCTCAGCCCCCTCCAACGCTGGAGCGACAGCTCTAGTGCGGCTTGTCTGGTTGGAGAAATTGGGATAACAACTAGGCAGAGGTAGCCCAGCCTCCCCCACTTAGCCCGGAGCCGCTCCTCAGTTGCTAAGCTCCCCCCGGAAGGGCTCAGCCCTGGAGCGGGGAGGCCGACGCCGAAAGCCTGCATTGGGAACCCCGCTTAGTGCAGTTGTCGCCCCCATTCTCCAGGACCCACTCTGTCTATAAGAAAAGGGATACTGTCATCTCCATGTGTCTTATTCTTTTGCCTTATTTCTCCATTGGTTCAAACCAGAGCAGAAAAGAGCAGCGCTATTTATTGGGCTCCCTAAAATCTCAACTTTGTGGTTCTACCATACTTTCTTTTTTTATTTGAGCTCTTCAGACTTGACATTTGTTGGCCACTCAACATCATCAACTTTTCACATTAAAATGAAATTTCTTATTCCCAAATGGGACAAAGCACATCGACCCAGATAGACGGACTATAAAGAAAACAGATAAATTCTCAACAGACAGGTAGCCAAAGACAGCCACCCCCCCACCGACCGGAAAAAAAAAGAGCACTTGCAAATTCAAAAAAGCAAAAGTCACTGTTAGTCCAAGGCCTTCCCAAAGAGGAAAGCATGGTGCCAATTACCTAGTTAAATCAAGCAAACTGCTCACTTTGACCTAGATAACTCATAGTCAACTAAGTATTTCCCTACAGCCAGAGATCTAGATTGCTGGGCCCCGGTGACTGTACAAGTAAGCTATGCTGGTTTCTGTCACCAGATGTTGGGGCTCTGGTGAGGAACAGAAGGCCAGAGGACCAGACTCAAGCTGAAAATTTGGGTCCCAGCGTAGGGATGGCACTGGCAGCCAGGAGACACCCGGGTTTGCTTCCTCACAGGCCAGACCAGCTTGTTGACGCAGCTGCGGGGTGGTCCAGGGTTGTGGGTAAGAAGGTGAGCTCGGGGTCCAGCAGACCTGGGCCTGTGCTGGGCTTCACCTCTCCTTCAACACCAAACCCAGGGCAACTTACCTCCTGCCCAAGCCTCCGTTTTCTCATCTGCAAAATGGTGGGCACATCAGTACGCACCTCAGAGGTTATGGTGAGGAGTAACATCAGCTCACATGGTAAAATTCAAGATGAAATAGATCAACAATCCTTCACCCATCCTCCCCTCAAAACGCACAAACACTTTCCCTCAGACTTTCTTAGAGCCAAGTGTGGCTGGAGACCACCCACATCAAAACTATATAGAGTTCTTGATACAGCTACCCCAGACAGGTATTTCTCCGCCAATTTCACACTGGGCAAGTCTTAAAATCCCAGTAGAAAAGCTAGCTTCCCCTAAACTAGGACAAAGTGCTGACTCCATTAATGATGCATCCCAGTGATGTAGGAGAACATCCTGGCCAGGCCTCCTTGGACGTTTGCTGAAGTCTTAAGCTTCTCGATGGGATAGTTCCCTGCTATGCAAACCTGGTACCTTCCAGACATGTAAAATTGCTTTTCCTTAGAATCCCAGAACATCAGTACTGGAAGGGCCCTTGAAACTAATCTGGTGTGACCTCCTCAGTTTACAATGCTCCGTACACAAAGAATTCGAGGTCCAGTGTAAAAAAAATCTGTACACCAACATATTAATATGAAAAATAATAAAATGCTAAGTTCCAGGGGAACCAAAAACTGGAACAGAAGGTCAAAACCAGGAAGGAAAATGGTGTCAAGATATCAAGTCACAGGTCCTGCAGAGTTCCTTCAATAAAGCTTTGAATTTGGCTCTTGCGTTTCCTGGCAGTCGAAGGAGAGAGGAAAACATGTTGGTGGGCTGATTCTTGTTGTCTCCCATGTGGAAGCACAGAGTTTCCCCCTCTTCACAGAGAAGGAAACCCAGTCCCAAGGGGGTAGAGGGACTCTCCGGTTAGTGCCAGAACTAAGACACAAACAACATTCTCCTAACTCGCAGAACCCCATGTCATTCAACATCAAATATGTATTTATGAGGACACTAATCACAGAAGCTTCCCCAAGTCTCTCGTGAATTCTTTACTTGTCCTTTAAATTTCAGTTAACAGCAAAAAGCTTGGAACCAGCAAACTCTGAAAGCTTTTACTTCTCTATAGCCAAGGACTGGCGCAGCTCTGAGCCTCTCTGTGAGAAGAACTGCCTCCTCTCCGAGTGTCTCAATCAGGAGCTCGTGCCAAAGCACTGCCTGGCGGAGAGGTGAGACCTGCCACTGCAGTCATGGTGGAAGAGAGAATCAGAATTCCCTCCTTCCTGTCTTAGTCCGTTGGTAAGCGGGTCTTCGGGAATTTTACTAACATAGTGCTTTTCTCTTCTCAGTTTAAACTAAGTCCCTGCATTTACAGCCAGTTAGCTCCTCGGAAAAGATTTCAGTATAGAGCTGGAGGTAAAATAAACTAACTGACAGTCTGAACTTCCAATATCTTATCTTTCCTAAGAGTTTCGTCATCAGAAATGGAGCGAGAAGTTGACGTTAGATTTCCACCACTGAGCAGGGGTTATGTTAATGTACAATGTCATTTTAAAGAAATCTACGTTGAGTTCTGCCCCGGATTCTATGTCACATATAATGATAGTGGTCATTCTTACCGTTGAATAGCTTCCTTCACAGTGGAATCCCTCATTCGCAGAACTACTGTCCTTGCTATCACCAAGCAAAGCAAAACAGCCTGTTTGGAAGGTGCTTTTCTTCTCGTGCCCCAGATATCCCCTGTGAGGCTTCTACAGACGGCCAGGAGGGAGCTGAGCCTCTACCTCCCAGCCCTCAGATTTTCTGAAAGCATTTACACACTTTCAATTCAGGTCTGAGGGTCAAAGAGGATTGTTGACAGTTTTAGGACCCTCAATAGAAAAACTCCTTTCTGATGCAAACATGGTACCTTCCAGAGGTGTAAAATTACTTTCCCCTTAGAATCCTAGATATTTTGCAAAAAAAGGTGTTTCATATACTGGAATATTAGAAAAATCTATTTTAAATTTTTCTGTTCTCCAATTTACAGACAAATGGGAGTACGGACATGGTGAGGGGTAACGAGTGAGCAGCGTAAATGAAGGGGGAGGGACAGTTTGGTATGAGGAAAGGACACTATTTCCATCCCTGAACGTGGAAAGGCCCCTCACCTTCTGCGACGGCCTCTCGGGCGCCGCCTGGGGGCCGAAAGGAGAACGTCAGCAGCTTGAGGTAGGAGAGAGGAGGAAGCGCGCAGGGCTCCCCCTGGTGGCGGCAGTGGCGAGGCGCACTGGCCGTGGTTCCCCGGGAAGGTTCGGCAAGAGGAAAAAGGAATCTGTAAGATTTTTGCGAGAGATGCAAGATCCCAAAGAGAAGCGAATCCCGGACTTCTCCAAACCAGGCATTCTAACGGCTCTAGTCTAAGGTCTTGGACCGACTCTAAGATGCAGGCTCGGTAATTGAGCTTCAAACCTGGAAGCGGCTGCCTAACGTTTACCACCTTTTTCATGCCATTGCCAGGAAATCCCTGGCCTCCAATCCTAAAACCGCGTGGTGGCTCCCAGCAGGCGCTGCTGCACTTGCTGGAGGAGAAAGAAAGCGTTTTTTCTTGATAAAATAGTTCTTAAAAAGCAGAAGCCCCCTCCCCCCCACCTACGGCCCCCACAAAAAGACACAGAGCCACCTGCCAGTACATCAGCAATACGAGCTCTTTTCCAGAAGCAGCAGAAAAGGCCTCAACTCCGGGGTGGAAATGTTTTGAGTTCATCAAAGATAAGTGGAGATTCTCAACATTTAAAATTTCAGATACTGCTACGCTGATTTAGCTGAAGGTGAGCTAATGATGCGATGAACCAATTCCCTGTAAAACAAACCCAGAATATACAACAAATCTAGGATATATTTAAGACCATTTTCTCTTCTGGGAAAAGCCTTAGAAGTAGGATGTGCAGCAGAACATTCCCTTCCTGCTGCCGATGGATTACGACGACCTAATTCTCCCATGAAGATGCAAACAGAATACAACCTGTCAACAGCTAGGGATTAAAGGGCCACTCTGAAAATTCAACGCTGGAACTTTTTTAAAATGAGCTTAATTCTTTTGTTCAAAATATATCTGTAAGATAATAGAAGGAAAAGCTAGTAGAGTAATGCTTGACCAGTCCAATATCTATAAAGTGATGGATAGTTGACAAAAATATTAATGAACATTTACCAAACCTCTCCAGAGGGAGAGGACTTCCTATGCATAAAACAGTAGTCGAAGGAGTCACAACAGGAAAGGCTTATAGCAGGACATGCTAAAATGCGATATTTCTATGTGTACAAAAAAGATACGCTAAATTATAAGTTAAAATAAAAGAAAGCAAAATATTTTTTTAAAACAGTCAATATCCTTTCTATATAGGGAATTCTTTAAAAAGAACTTTTACAAATCAACAAGGAAAATCAATAAGACCTTAGTAGGCAGAAGGGCAAAGCCCCTGAACAATTTTCACAAGACCAAACACAAAGAGATAAAATACCTTGGGGAAAACTTTCCTCTTCACTAGCAATCAAAGAAATATGTATTAAATCAACAATAAGAAACTGCTGTTTATCTCCAAAACAAGCAAATATTAATATCTTTTTGAATGAAATTTCCCAACAGTGAAAAGGAGATAGTGCAAAGGGTATTTTCATATCCTTGTGGTGAGGGGTAAACAGCACAAGTCTTTTGGGAAGCGGTTTAGTGATCCACAGCCCAAGCCTCCGAAGTGTTCATTCCCTTTGATCTGGAAATTCCATTCCTGAGAGTCAAGCCTAAGGACATATT
>CAUYSK010093778.1:0-48891 GCA_963575035.1 Avahi laniger
AAACTTATAAAACTATATCTTTGTCTCAGTGTATTCTTTTATTTCTTCCATTTTCCATTTCTCTCTATTATTTTCTTATCCCTTGCAACTCTACCAAAGGGACCCAGTTTTTTGCAGGGGACACTGGCCACGTTCCCCGCAACTAGCCTTATCAAATAACAAAAATAATAGTATTGAAAGTAATAACAATAGATTTAATAACATCTATTAAATAATTATTATGTGCCAACCACATGTCAAATACTTTGAGTTACCAAATTTAATCAATAGCAATTTCTTCTCAACTTTGCTTAATAAGTAAAAAATCATAACTTGTTTTAATTTGCATGTTTGATTAATGGTCATCTTAGACTTTGTATATATTAATTAATCTTTCCAGCTATCTGATATTTTTCCATTGGAGTACTGTCTTTCTTTTGATATTTCTGTTTCATTCTCCAGGTCATGTATTCAGAAACCCTTTTCAGGGAATACTTTTCATGTTTCAAAACAATGGGAAGATGATAGAGTTTTCATAGTAAAATTATAACAAATAAGATTATCAAGTTAAAACCAAGGACCTTTTATAAATTTGTTGCTAACTAGGTTTTAAATAGTTCCATTATTATATATGTTATTCTTTACATATATATATTAAACATGTGATCAATTTTCTGTTACCACATTATGTGAAAAAGACTGGACAGATTCTCATCAAAATTTGAAAGTATATCTGGAATGATCTGCCTGAACCTACACACTAGGTAGCAAACATGGAATTTCTTTAAGGGGTCATAGAGGCACCTTAATGACATAAGCAGTCATCCTCCAGAAAAGCTGGAACGGAGATACAGTGAGAGGCTTACGTGATTACCAATCATGAGAAACATCTCACATTTGTTAGATGTTATGGACACTAAACTAACTGTTGGGAAAAAAAGAAAACAGGAAATGTTATCAGTCTGTTAATAGAAGAAAGGAGGAAAAAGGGAAAAAAAGAAGAAAAATGAATGATAAATAGGACAGGCAGGATAACATGACAGAAATCAGACAAATATATCACTTGTCATAAAAATCATCTTCTGAATAATGATCAGATATGTTGCTTACAAGATGCATAAGGTAAAATCATACAGAAAGACTGAAAATAAAAACATGGAAAATATCTGTATTTAATAACAGAGTCAGGGCCCTGATATTAAGTACAAATATTTAAAACACTTATCTTGAATAACATAGATTGAAAAACTGACAAATTTATTATCACACTAGGAAATTTTAACATACCACCATCAGAAATTAGTACCTCAATAAGAAAATCATTAATAATATAGATTAACAACAAAATTAGCAACAGTGATAATACACACATCTGTGCAGCATAAATAGGGAAAATAATTGTTAAATTAAAATACAATGGAATATTTTTAAAAATTATATTTAAGATCAAAAGGCAAATCTCATCCAATTGCTTTGAACTGCTATCATGTGCTATGTTCTCTGATAACAAGTTTCCATGAATTTGGAAACTTAAAAATGGACTCAAATGATTCAGAAATTAAAGAGGAAATCAAGACATAAAATATTTTGAACTCTTTAATAAAGTACTACATATTAAAATCTGTGGATTTATGTTGGGGAAATTTGCTACCTAATAATATTTTTTTCAAAGACCAAAAATGAATGAATTACCCGGCTGAAATCCTAAAACAAAACAAAAAATAACCAAAAACCTGAGTACAGTAAAAGAAAATAACTACAGATAAGAGCAAAATTTAATGTAGTAGAAAACAAGTAATGGAATCAACAGAAATCAAAAGCTGATTCATTAATAAAATAGAGATACCTCTAGTGAGACTGAGGAAAAGATGAGAAAATGTATAGAAAATATTAAAAATAATAAAAGAGGTAACTATAGATTTTGTGAAGATTTTAAAAAACCAGACAATGCATGAAAAGTTTTAAGTTTAGAAACAGGCAAAACATACTTTTCTAGAAATATGAAAATTACCAAAATTGTTTCAAGAAGAAAGAGTAGGCCTGAATAAACTATTAACCACCTTCTCAATCACACTGTCTCAAGACACCAGCTTGGGATGGTTTTATAGACACCTTCTTTCAAGAAATAGGTAAGTCCTATCATACACAAATGATAGGACTTGCCATTTCAGACAATGGAAAAAAAGAGACAGCTAATCAACTCATTTTTATTAAGATAATAAATCCTGATACTAACACTAGAAAGGATAGTATAAGAAAAGGATATTATGTGTTGATTACCATTATGAACAGGCAAACTAAATTCAGCACATAAAAACATCAAGACTAAGCAGGATTTATCTCAGTAATGTAAAGATGATACAACATCCAAAAATCTGTTAACATTATGCTATACTATCTAATTAAAGGGGGAAGGACTATATGATCTTCTCAGTTGACTAAGACAAATCACATGATTAATGTTCATTCATGATACATGATACAAGAATCTTAGCAAACTAGGAAAACAAGTGAATTTACCTGTTAAAGAGAAACAAAACCTAGAGCAAGTATCGAACAATGCCGAAATAGAGAAGCATTTCCATTTAAGTCAGAAACAAGATACTCTTAATTCTGTTGTTCAGTACTGGAGATCTCAGACGGTGTAAAGTAACAAGAAAAAGGAATAAGAAATCTTCAGGCTGGCCACATGTCTGTAATCCTAGCACTTTGGGGGAGGCCAAAGTGGGAGAACTGCTTGGGGCCAGGAGTTTGAGAGCAGCCTGAGCAAGAGTGAGACCCTGTCTCCACAAAAAAATTAGAAAAACTAGCTGGGTGTGGTGTCACATGCCTGTAGTCCCAGCTACTTGGGAGGCTCAGGCAGAAGGATGGCTTGAGCCCAGCAATTTGAGATTGCAGTGAGCTATGATGACGCCACTGCACTTTTCTCAAAAAAAAAAAAAGATAAATTTAGGCATTGAAAAAGATAACACTCATTATTTGTAGATGATGTCCCTGTGTACACAGTAATATTAAGCAATTATTGATCACTTACTACATGCAAGGCACTACACTGACAAAATCAACATACAGAACTCAATACTTTTTATACAAACCAATAATAACCAATTATAAAACATAATAGAAAATATGTTTACAATAGCACCAAAACTATAACTAAGAATAAATATAACAAATTAAGTGCAAGTCTTTTAGGGAAAAAATTGCAGAATTTATTGTTTTGAATAAAGAAACCCAAACTAACCAGAGCCTAAGAATCTTTTTGTTTGTTTGTTTTGGGTTTTTTTTGGTGTTGATGTTTGTTTTTTTTTTCGGAGTAGGTCTCACTATGTTGCCCAGGCTGGATTCCTGGGCTCCCGAGATCCTCCCATCTCAGTCTCCCAAGTAGCTGGGACTACAGGCACACACCACTACCCCTGGCCTAAAAATCTTATTTATGCAAAACCTACCTTAGAAAATCAAAAATTTGGATGTGAAATATGGGGTTCTATTTTCTTGTTGTTAAAGAGAACTTATGTTGAATCATGACCCATAATGTATTTTTAAATGAATTCCCAGAAAGGTATGGTTCCATAGGATTTGTTACTGCACAGAAAGAGTTTTCAGGACTGGGTTTTGTTTGTTTCTTGTTTTTTGTTTTTGTTTTTGTTTTTTTAGTGTTTTTAGTTTCTGCTTATTTGTTTCTTGAGACAGAGTCTCACTCTATCTCCTGGGTTAGAGTGCTGTGGCATCATCATAGCTCACTGCAACTTCAGGTTGCTCCTGGGCTCAAGGGATCCCCCTTGCCTCAGCCTTCTGAGTAGCTGGGACTACAGGCGTGTGCCACCATGCCTGGCTAATCTTTTAAATTGTTTTATAGAGATAAGTCTTGCTTTTGCTCAAGCTAGTCTCGAACTCTTAGCATCCCGTGATCCTCCCATCTGAGCCTCCCAAAGTGCTAGGATTACAGGCATGAGCTGCTGCATCAGGTCTGTTCATGTACTGGTTGTATTTTAAATAGGTGGTTTCTCAATGACATATGATAGATGTGTTGAACTTGATGCAATTTAAAGACTCTAATTTCTATTAATTACACATTTACATAGATTTTATTGAGTTGTTTCTATTAGTGAAGATTTCTAAAATGTTTTTATTGTAACATCTAACTCATTTTAATACCAAAGTGAGATTGTCTTATCTTATGAAGTAAGGTACTTGCATCCCTCATCTTACCTAATGGGGACACAGCAGTGAAAAAATAAGAGTATTCTTGCTCAAGAGTTATCATTCCAATAGGATTACAGGTAACAAGGAAAAATTGGGCCAGGTGCGGTGGCTCAGGCCTGTAATCTTAGCATTCTGGGAGGCCAAGGCGGATGGATAGTTTGAGCTCAGGAGTTCAACACCAGCTCTGAGCAAGAGTGAGACCCAGTCTCTATTAAAAAAATAGAAAGAAATTAGCTGGACAACTAAAAATATATAGAGAAAAAATTAGCTGGGCATGGTGGTGCATGACTGTAGTCCCAGCTAATCGGGAGGCTGAAGCAGGAGGATCACTTGAGCCCAGGAGTTTGAGGTTGCTGTGAGCTAGGCTGACGCCACTGCACTCTAGCCCGGGCAACAGAGTGACACTCGGTCTCAAAAAAAAAAAAAAAGGTCGTTCTTCAGCCTCGTTCCCAGGCAGTATAAAGTTTGCTGTCTCCTTTATTCACCCTCGTTGCGCAGTAGTGCTAGCAGCTTCTACGTTCGGTTCTTGAGCCCGGCAGCCGCCATTTGTGCTGAGCTGCTAGGAATCCCTGTCAGCCAGCTCATAGGAGCTTGAAACCATCGTCGCGCCTCCGTAGATTCACCGGGGAAAAAGTGATTGAAGTAGATCGCCCAGGAAAGCTCTTCATTGGCGGGCTTACTACAGAAACAAATGAGAAAGCCCTGAAGCGGTATTTGGCAAATATGGACGAATAGTGGAAGTACTCTAATGAAAGACAGAGAAACCAAATCAAGAAGATTTGCTTTTGTCACCTTTGAAAGCCCAGCAGATGCTAAGAATGCAGCCCAAGACATGAATGGAAAGTCTTTAGATGGAAAAACCATCAAAGTGGAACAAGCCACCAAACCATCATTTGAAAGTGGTAGACGTGGACCACCTCCACCTCCAAGAAGCAGAGGCCCTCCAAGAGGTATTAGGGGTGGAAGAGGAGGAAGTGGAGGAACCAGGGGACCTCCCTCATGGGAAGGGCACATGGATGATGGTGGCTATTCCATGGATTTTAACATGAGTTCTTCCAGGGGACCACTCCCAGTAAAAAGAGGACCACCACCACGAAGTGGGGGTCCTCCTCCTAAAAGATCTACTTTATTTTTAAAAAAATTAAAAAAAATTATTTGTTGTCCTTAGTACCACTTGTATTATGAATTATGTTAAGCTAGAAAAATACATTTGTTATTTTGATCTCTTAAAATTAAAGTAGCAGAAATTCCTTGGAATTCCATTATTTTTCCAATGGGTGGGGGTCATAAGACCAGTTGAGTCAGTTCCTTGGCATGGGCTGCTGCCCTGGGTTGGGCAGCCGATCTGCTATAATGCAGGACCTGAAAGATATCTCAGAAACTACTTCTAGGTTTTGAAAAGGTGATGTTTTATGACTACCAACTATGTGACTTCAGAGTAGCAGATGGGGGACAGTGACTAATTATTATCATCAGTTTTAGCTGGGCCTGTGCCTTATTTTTAGCTAGGCCCTTACCACAGTTCTCGCCTTGCACCCCATTATTAATTTGTAAGAGCAATTTCTTTAATAGTTTTACCTTTGATATTTAAATACACAATCCATCTAGAAATGATTTTGTGTTTGTAGTATAGGTATCAGTCATTATTAATTTTTTTCGCATTTGCATATCCAATTGGCCCAGCATCACTTATTGAAAAGACCATAATTCTACTAGAGCACTGCAATGTTGCATTTGTCATAAATCAGATACTCTGTGTGTGGGCCTGTTTCTGTATTCGTTGGTCAATTTGCTATCCGTGGGTCAATACTGCACTCTCTTAATTACTATAGGTTTAGAATGGACTATGTTATCTGGTTGTATAAATCCTTCTTCAAGATGTCCTTGGCTATTTTTGGTCCTTTGCTGTTCTATATCCATTTTTGAATCAGTGTGTTAATTTATACACACACTCACACCATTGAATTCATAGATCAATTTGGGGAAAATTGAAATCTTTACAAAATTAAGTTTTCAAATTATGAGTGTAGTAGATCCTTTTGTTTATTTAGGTCTTCATTAATTGCATTCAATAATGTTTTACAGAGTGCAATGTAAAAGATTTTCACATTTTTAATTAGATTTATTCCTAAATTGGTGTATTATTAGCAACTTTTCCTCAAAACATTATACTTTTTTCACATAGTTTCTGGGCATCACTCTCTCTTCCTCTCACTGCCTGTACCTTTGCTGATTTTTCCTCATCATCCAGTTTTCTAAATTTTGATTATTGCAGGGCTGGGTCCTTGGTCCTGGACAATGTAGATGCTCGAATCAGCTCTCTTTTGTCAGAAGGTTTACTTATCATCCAGCTGCTATAAGTAGCCCAGTGAAAGGCTTATACTGGTGACCTCTGGAGAATTGTTTTTTTCTAATAGGAGCTCCTCCTGGGTGATGCCTGGAAGTGTATTCCCCATTGCTTTCCCCTGCAGCCAAAGACTGATTCAAGAGTATGAAAGCCCAGCCTCTTTGCTTCAAGGTGGGTTGGCTTAGCTTTCAGAGGCTCTAAGCCACCCATTCCCCAACCAGGGATTAGAAGGCTATATTTTTACCTGAGACCATATTCATACTCAGATCTTTCCCTCCTTTATTTTGTTTCCCTCATGGCCTTATAAGTTTTTCTTGAGGAGAGAGAGCCCTCTCAATAAATCAAGTGCCTTCAATCATTGTCTCAAACTTTACTTCTAGCAAAACTGACCCAGTTCTGTACCTTTTCTTTTCTTTATCTCCATTCTTTAGGTGATTTTATCTAGTCCAGTGGTATTAAATACCTTTTCTTGTACTACAACCCCAGAATTTATATTGCCAGCCTTGACCTCTCCTGTGAACTTTAGACTGAAAAATCTATCTCATTGCTATTATATCCATTTAGGTGTCTGAAAGGCCCATCAGATTTAACAAGTACAAAACTAAACCATTGACTTTCCCCTTCTCAGTGAAAGGCATCTGTATTGTTCAAGTTACTTAGGCTAAACAACCTTACCATCATCCTTGCCTCTTCCCTTTTTCTCATAACTCAATCTATACATCAGCAAATCCATTTTATTCTATTTTCCAAATACATTTCTCTAAGCAAATCCTGTTGACTCTACCATCCAAATATATTCTCAATCTGTCCACGTGTTAGCTGCCCACAGCAACCCCTTTTCCAAAGAACCATTATCTCTCACCTTGTAGAGATGTATTGAATAGCCTCCCAACTTCCCACTTTCCTACAACACCAGAGTTTTCCTTTTTAAATGCAAATCATACATGTCCTACCTCTGCTGAAAACTCTGTAAAGACTTCCCATGCACTAAAAACAAAAGCTGAAGTCCCTTCAGTAATCTCTGTGGTCCTGCAAGATCTGACTCCTTCCTGCCTTCTGGCAACATTTCTTACCAATCTCCTCTTCATTTCTGGGCTCCTTGCTGTTTCTCAAAAGTCCATTCACACTCCTGCTTTAGGACTTCAGTACTTACTGACCTTTGCCAGAAGGTCACCTATGAGTCTCCAGGATCACTACCAAGTCCCAGCCCATCTTAGCTAGTCTTCTTTTAGTATCAACTTAGGTAACACTTCACTAAGTTTTCCTTGATCACTCCTCCTTGTCTGAGAAGGTTTTATGAACTGTGTGCATACGTAACACCCTGAATGTCCGCTATCAATGCATTTCTTCATTGTATTATAATTGTCTATTTAACTATCTTCTTCACCAATACTTTATGTTCTGTTAGGATAGGGTTTGTGTCTGTTTTATTCACGATTGTGACATTACACCTTGCACATAGCACTTATAGGTGCTCAATAAATATTAGTTTAATAAATGAATATTTCATAAAATCATCTTTTTTTGAGACAGGGTCTCACTCTGTTGCCCAGGCTGGAGTGCAGTGGCGTCACCATAGCTCACAGCAACCTCAAATTCCTGGGCTCAAGCAATCCTACTGCCTCAGCCTCCTGAGTAGCTGGGACTACAGATGTGTGCCACCACATCCAGCTAATTTTTCTATTTTTTATAGAGATGGGATCTCACTCTTGCTCAGGCTGATCTTGAACTCCTGGCCTCAGGCAATCCTCCCACCTCAACCTCTCAAAAGTGCTAGTATTACCAGCATGAGCCACCCTGCCCAGCCATAAAATCATTTCTTTTACTTTACTCTTTTCTTATATTATTGAATGAAATTTTAGTTCATTTTCACTGTTTAAAATGAAAGAATTTTAGATTTTGAGCTTTTTGTATAATGTAAGGTTATGTTCAGTTTTTGTTAGATTTTGTTACTGATGATTATTTTAAGGATCTATGTGAAAATGAGAAGAAGAAATAGTTTCAGTTTTCCTACAGCTATTTCAGAGGACTTCAGCATGAATCAAAATATGACTTGGGGCCGGGCGCGGTGACTCACGCCTGTAATCCTAGCACTCTGGGAGGCCAAGGCGGGCGGATTGTTTGAGCTCAGGAGTTCGAGACCAGCCTGAGCAAGAGTGAGACCCCGTCTCTACCAAAAATAGAAAGAAATTAATTGGACAGCTAAAAATATATAGAAAAAATTAGCCGGGCGTGGTGGCGCATGCCTGTAGTCCCAGCTACTTGGGAGGCTGAGGCAGTAGGATTGCTTGAGCCCAGGAGTCTGAGGTTGCTGTGAGCTAGGCTGATGCCATGGCACTCACTCTAGCCGGGGCAACAAAGTGAGACTCTGTGTCAAAAAAAAAAAAAAATGGTTAAGATGGAAACATTTTATGTTGTGTGTGTGTGTGTGTGTTTTACCACAATCAAAAAGAGAAGTTAAAAACAAGGAGATGTGGAGATTATCATCAGTAAATGGGGTCCGTGGAAGGAAGTGACTGGCCTAGTGAGGCTTGCTGTGGGTCTGTGTCAGATGTGGGTCACCAGGATGGAGAAGTGGGGGGGATGATGTACAGGCAGATCAGGCAGAGGAGACCAGAAAAGGCCATCACAGAAGCTACCTGTAGCCAGTCCCATTCTGGTGAGGAGGGATCGACCCCCTAAGTGGCCATGACTATACTTTATTCACAGTCACTGCATATATACATATGCGTATATGTGGGCATGTATATGTGTTTATGTATGTATGTGCATGCATGCATGTATATGTGTGTGTATATATATAATTAATAAACAGTGTTACATGGTTAATAGCATAGGGTGGGTTCAGGTCTTTCAAATGATCCTTTAGTCCCCTTTATAAAGTCCCGAGTCACAGAGAACTTTCAGGCTTGTTCAGAAGGGAGACTTGAATGAGTGGACCCTCTGGCATTGCAGTCATTTTTCTGGGACTGAGTGGAAGTCCCGGATGAGCTGCCCCTGTTCCTGTCTGTTCGACTGGCAGCAGAGCACGGAAACAGCAAGGCAGAATCAGCGCCACGATCCTGACGATCTAGTAGGAAGATCCAGCCTCCCTTCTGCTCCTGACCAGATGCAGTTGCAGGGTCCTTGGGAGGTGGGACCTTGACCAGCTCTCGGAGAGAAGCTCTGCCAGTACTAAGGGAAGCGATGGGTCTGGGAATGAGTTTGAGAATCTTGGCTTCTCTTGCAAGGTATGAGGCCTTGGATGCTGAGGGTGGAGCTGTTGTAGGGGGAGCTTTGGCCTGTGTTTTCTGCTCACTGAGAAATGAAAGGCCTTTAGAGCAGCGGTCTCCAACCTTTTTGGCACCAGGGACCAGTTTCATGGAAGACGATTTTTCCATGGATGGTGGGGGGATGGTTTTGGGATGATTCAAGTACATTACATTTATTATGCACTTTATTTCTATTATTATTACATTGTAATATATAATGAAATAATTATACAACTCACCATAAGTTAGGGACCCCTGCTTTAGAGGAACAGGCCTTGACTTAGAAGTGTGAAACTGGAGTGATTCCTAGGCATTTTAGAGCTTGCTCCTCTTTTCTAAGGCTCTGGGGTGGTATTTAAGAGCCTCCTTCTGCCTAGCCAGCTCTTGTAACTCCAGACCAGGGAGGACCCTCTCTTTGATCTTTGACCACGCCACACCTAGCATAGGACTTAAGAGTGGCTCCTGTTGCATCCCATGGTAAGTGCAGACAGCTCTACCCAGCCCCCCTCGATTCCTCTCTTAGTTTAGTATACAACAGTCTTTTATCCTAGATTATAATCCCCTATGAGGACAGACACCACGTCTTATTCATTTTGGGAGCTTTGCTTCTGTAACTTCTTTTTTCCTCTGTCCCTTCGCGTGCCTTGCATGTAAGAGAGAACCCAGCAACCATCTGTTAAAAACCCCTGTCCCCAGATGCTACTCCAGCCAGCACTCTCTTTCCCTCTTTGCCCTACAAACCAATTGCTGTGGCTTTATAACTTTGCACTGTCAGCCAAGCGTTCTTAAACTGCAGTTTGTCTTGGTCTGTGGTCTGCAGATTCCTGCTTGATCTCTCTCTCTCTCTGGAAGTCTCCCAGATAAATCACAGCCAGTCATATCTCTTCTGCACCTCTCCCCAGAATAGTCAGCATGAGATGAGGGCAGATGTAGAAGGCTTTGGGAAAGCATCCAGGAAGTCCTTGTGTTATAGATGGGAAAACAAAACTCCTGAAGGAGAAGGGACTTGCCCGAGGTTATGGTTTTGAGTCAGGGCCAGAAGTCAGCTTTTCTGCCTCCCAGGGCTCCCAGGCCTCCAAATACTGGCCTGATGGCTGCCTCCTTCATGCTGCTTGAGTTTTAAAAGGCCTTTCTCTGGTTCTCACCTTTCAGGTGTCACGTCCTGAGGATAGGTTGGTAGCTCAGCCAGGCCAAGAGTGTCTGCTTCAGGGGAGGACAAGTGCCTCCTGAGGGCCTGAGAAAGAGCTGGCCCAAGGTGGAGACACTAGCTAGTGGCCCTCTTTATATTCCCTCCATGCATGACTTCTGCTGTCAAATAGTAGTTTGACAATGAATCTTATGAACAAATAGTGTCTCGCTGGAATTCACCCTGAATATGAACTTGCTAAAGTGTTCATGGCCATCGGAACTCCCTGCCCACCCCAACTAAGTCTTCTGGCAGGAGGACTGTTTTGTTTCTGTGGCCTGGTGGTAATGTTTTTCTCTTCAGCAGAGGCTGATTCCTGCCTGTGTTCTGACCACGGCCACTGGCCATACGCCATGGTGAGTTCTGGAGGGGAAGGAGGTAATAGCACTGCTTTACAAAGCTCTTTTCCAGGCACTGTGTATTGGATTCTCAGTGAAGCCCTGGGTGAAGGGCAGGAAGTCCTTATTAGTCTCTAGTTTATAGAAGACTCCATGTCCCAGAGAGGATGACCGATTAACCCAAGGCCATGTAGCTGGTGAGTTACTGAGATCAGGGAAACAGTATTCAAATTCTGATTGTGCTATTTACTGTGAATATTTGAGGTTTATAACTCACTAGTTTTGGAACCTTGAGCATTACTTAATCACTCTGCCTCAGTTTCCTCACGTTTAAAATTAAGAACATATTATGTCCCTCATTGGAGTGTTGGGAGACTAAATGAGCCAATATGTGTAAAGTATTTAAGCCTGTGCCCGGCAGGCAGTGAGTACTCGGTAATGTTAGAAATTGTTGCTATTATTATCAAGTGTGGCCCTGCTATGACATGTTTCCCCCGAGCTTAGATAAGGATCCCTCCAGGGCATCTCTAGGAAAATGAATTTCAAAAGTCAAAGCACTGCAAAAGCCTCAGAGATAATCCAGTTTGTCCACTCATTTAATTTTACTGTTATTTTTTAGATGTGACATTTGACGATAATCATATGTAATTATTATTGTGATGCACAGTAATTAGGCACATGAGGTCAGTAGTCCACATAAATAGTTGAAATTATTATTGCATTTAGGCGGCCAAATAAAATTTTTAATTTTTTTCTTTTTTTTGCTATACTTTTGTGTCCATAATAGACATTAATGTCATCGCATTTCTCTATTACATACACCATTCAATCCTGATCACACGTGCTGCCAATGACTCACATTAAGAGACAAAAATAGAAAAAAACAGTATTACTCATAATATTCGGGAAGTGGGGGAGGGGAGATGGGAAGAAGTGTAAGAGTGCTGATTTCCTTATCTTTTATAGCAGCCAGTCAACTGATATTGCCTAAAATTGAAGCATGTTAAAAAGATGATTCCAGTGTCTTGATATTTTTCATATTTTCTTAAACTTAGAGATACAGTATCTTTGAGAAATACTATCTTTTGTCAATAAACCAAGTTAAGCTATTCCATTAGCTTTACAATGATGTTTTTGTCTTTTCTTAAATTCAAGGTATATTAATTTTTATACCTTTTATTAAATATCATGTAAAGTACAATTCCTTTATAAACCATTTAAACTATTTCTTTATATTCATCTATCCATACATCTATTCATTCTCCCTTCTTAGTTACCTGTCTGTCCCTCTCTTTGTGTGTATAAAGATAGAGACATCTGCAACAAGTTCACTTGTGTAGCCATGGTTATTTTGTAGTGGTGGGATTTTGAATATTTTAAAATATTTTCTTTGTGCTCAACAATATTGCTTGAATTCTTTATAATAAGCATGTATCATTGGGGTCCTTAGTGCTGGAGAACTTGAATGGCAGAAATTCTTTGCAAAGAGGCTGTAGATAGCTCGGCAGGGAGGCATATGGCTGAGGTGAGGAGGGAAGATGGAGAGAGGCAGGGAGACAGGAAAAGCCTGTGGCTCCTGGCATTTCTCATCTTACATAGGACGAGACCAAGCCTAGAGGAGAAGAGTGGTTTGTTCAGAGTCAGCCAGTCTGCCACATGTATCAAAGGAAATCAGCATTTTTCTCCCAACCCTATGAGTAAGGAGAGGTGGTAGGGACTCAGGTCCTTGTTCTTGGGGTGGAAAAGGCAATGTTAGGGTGTGGGAGAGGGACTGGGGCCACAACAAGCAGCTACTCTTGTTTTCCCATTAGGTCTGCCAGAAATAGCATACGTAAGGACTGCAAGACCTCCCCCGGAGGTATCTGCAGCATCCATCACACAGAATGTTCAGAATCAGAGAAGAGGAGTCCTGGACAGATTATTATGTTGGGATTTGAGTGAAGTGGAGAAGATTCGGAAGACTCTGGGGCCAGTTCTTTCTTTTCTACTCCAACTGGGCGACACGGCCTATGTTTCCCTAAACTCTCACAGTATTTTACATGTTTCTGGTGGGGTGGGGTGGTGGTAGGGATGTGGAGGGGACTCTTTTACAACTCTTGAAGGCAGTCCCTGTCTAACTCCAGGAAATTGTCAGCACCTCCCTGGTGGACAGCTCCACAGTGGCCACCAGATCTCCCCATCTCATGGGGCCCCTGGGCCCCTGGTGTTTTATGAACAATGGTTGTCTTTCTCTTGTTTTTCTTTCTTTCTCTCTTAAAAATTTTACTTTGGTGTAATGGAGCTTCAATTCAAGAGGTTTTATTCTTTAAGATACATAATGTATCAAAGGGAATATTGAGTTGGTCCAAATAAAGGACTCCTTTGGCTAAATATAAATGCCTGGGTGATTGAGTTAGAAACAGGTCAGGGATATGTGTGTGTCATAGCTCAGGAATCTTTTATAACAGGATTTTCAGAACCAAACCAACATCAAGGACACATCATCTTACAAAAATTGTTTTGGGTTATTTCCCAGTGTTAATGCAATATGGGAGAGGTTAGTTGGACACAGAAATCTTACAATTCCAAGGATATTTTAACGGTTTAAGGCTAAAGTTCAGAATATTTGATATCTGTCATGTTCCAGAAAATCCAGAATGGTGATTATCATGCTTATAACCAGCAATCTAGAATGACTCAGGTAGTAGAGAGAAATCTAACAGGAAATAGAGGTCCCGGCATTGTGAGTACCCTGGGAGCTAAAATACTTGAGTGTGCACAGAGATATTCCTGTTAAGAGGGAGCATAAAGTTTTGAAAAAGTGTGAAGCAACTCATTGCTTCCCTTAATAGAAGTGGAACACTGCCACCAAAGCCTATAAGGTGTGTGGCCAGATCAGGTGCCAGCAGGAGAGGCTGGCTGACTTCCATTAGGCTTTCTATGAAGCAGCCTTTACCTTGGAAAGTCTCTTTGTCCCAGAACCTGGTTATCATCTTGGCAGGATTGGAAACACAAGCTTGTCAATACCGAGAGTGGCTCCCATCTCACTCATGACAGGGTTTCATTTTCCAAGCTCCCAAGTGCTTATTGTATAAACTACTTGCTGGGTGTTCATTGGCGATGAGAAACAGAACTGCTTGGGAACTGAGCATTTGCTGTCTCTTGTCATCATCCCCTCTTTTTTACTGGAAAACTATCTAGGAAACCAGGTCATCGTCAGAAGGTTGCTTGGTGAGCTTAGAATCAGAATTAGAGGTGATGATTTTATGATGGTGGGGTTTGATGGCAAAGGTTCTGATCAGCTGTTCGTTCCCCCATGTCTGGGATGGGGGAAGACCTGCCACCCAAGCTGGTTAGGTTAAGGCCTTGGGTCAGGGGACTGACCCTCTTTACTTGGGTTCCTCCAAAAGCAGACCCTGAAACATGGATTTGAGTACAAATAGTTTATTTGGGAAATGGTCCCAGGAAACAATGGTAGTGGAGTGGGGAAGTGAAATGGGAGTTGAGGGAAGGAAGCCAATACAGGTGTGTTATCAAACAAGTCACCAGTGTGGGCAACTGAAGCTTAGTTTCACTGGAGACCCTGGGAGACAGTGTACGATATGCATCTGAGTGTTAACCCACCCTAGGGGCAAGAGATCTGGGTCTTTATGCATCAACTCTCATAAGTCAAGTGATGCTCTTGGCCAAGGAGTGGGCTGGGTGGTTAACTTTCTGACATATCCAGCTTATTGTATATGTGGGAAGAATGAGTTCTGGTGGCCAGAAAGATTCCTCAGGTCAAGAGACACAGGTGTAGTGGTTAGAAGTCAGGCTGGTGGGCACGGAAATGGATAGTGCTGGGGGGACATAAGTGGGGCACAGGTAGCATATCCACCCGTCTCTGTATTGTGGCCAGTCATGAATCAAGCACTGTCTCTGCTTTCTTTCATCCTCATCCTTTTTTCCTGTTTTTGTATCACTGACCCTTTATGATGGGTCCATTCTTTTTATTTTTTAAAATAAATTTGTTAAATCGAATCAATTAGGTTTTGTGCTTCCTATTCCTGACCCCAAGAATAGTCCATGATTATTGCTTTCTACATGTTTCTAGTTTTATTTATAATGTGGGGGTTTTAATAGTTTAATTTTTAGAATTTTGGGAGTGCCTCGCTAATGACCAAACGTACTGCTTAAAGGAGGTAGTGTGGGGAGGAGGAGAGACAGAACAGTAACTAGAAAAGGAGGAACGTTTAGAAACAAAGTATTTTGTGGATTCTGAACTTTTTATGAAATTTGACCGTAGATTCTTAAGTTCACCTGGAAGAGAAATGCAGAAATCTAGCCAAGAACATTTTGAAAAAGAACAATGGTGAAGAATCTTCCCTATTATATAGAAAAATATACTATAAAGCTATAGTGATTAAAACATTGTGGGATTGGCACAAGAATAGAAAAATAATTCAGTGGAACAGAATAGAGAGTCCAGCAACAGATTCATCTATATGTGGTTTAGTATATGACGAATACGGTATTTCGTACTCGATCTTAGCCAAAAGGTCGAGAAGTGATGAATATGGTATTACAAATGAGAGATTATTGGGGGCAGGGATAGGGGAGATTATCTACAGGTGGTATTATTAGATATCTATTTGGAAAAGAGTTAAGTTAGAATTCCTATCCCACACATATACAAATGTAAATAAATTTTCAAACGGATTATGTACGTAATACTAAAGAACAAAACTAAAATGTTTTAGAACAAAATATATGAGAGTATTTTTTAAATCTTAGAGAGGGAAAGACCATCCTAAGTAAGATTCTAAAATTTAGAAGTCTGACTAAGGAAGGGGTTGGCAGATTTGACTATATAATATTGAAAAGTTTTTGCAAGTTAAAACACCATAAAAACATTAAAAGCACTAAAGAAACTCTCTCTGGACCTTTGTCCCCTCTCTCTGTTTTTTGTCTTTTTATGTCTCTCCTCTCCCCAGGGACTGTCTGCCTGTCTCAGACTTTCTGCTCCTCCTCCCTGGGTCTCACCTCCTCCCTCTCTGAGTCTCCTCCTGCCTCTTTGGATTTCTCCCCAACCTCGTCTCTGTCCCCTTCTCTAGGGTTTGTCTCACAGTCTGCTTCCTCAAGAAAAGTTGATGGGTTCTGGACAAACAATGAGTTTCATGCGTAGGCTGGTGAGACAATGGGGGTGGGGAATAGAGAGCGTGGGGAAAGATCTGTAGTACATATACAACAAAATATCAAGATTTATGAAATATATATAGCAACTATAAATCTATAAAAAAGGCAAAATTGCTATTCAAAAACTGGAGAAAGGATATACACAGGCAATGCAAAGACCTGAGATGTAGGTAGCTTGGTGAGTGCCATGATGCAAAAGTCTGATCCCCCCTCAGGGCGGGTTCTCACTTCCCACATGCTGGGAGCCTCAACAACCCATAGCTTTCAACTGAGTCCCTCTCTAGGAACTGTCGTTTATTCAGAACGGAAGAAATTCTGCCATTCCTATGAGAGAAGTCACACAGAAGTACACGAAAATGGTGTCATTATCATTTATAATTAAAAATGGTATTCACAGCTTCTACTGTAATAATTGTGTCAATTTCCTAAGTCTTTTAAATGTAACTTAAATTAAAATCTTAAATTTCCTTTAGTCTTTTAAATTTAAACACAATTCTCTTCCCAGATTAAAAAGTGACTGACCTAATTTTTTTTTTTTTTTTTTTTAGAAAGAGTCTAACTCACTTGTTTGGGCTAGAGTGCCGTGGCGTAAGCCTAGCACACAGCAACCTCAAACTCCTGGGCTCAAGTGATCCTCCTGCCTCAGCCTCCCGAGTAGCTGGGACTACAGGCACGCGCCACTGTGCCCAGCTAATGTTTTCTATTTTTAGTTGTTTGGCTAATTTCTTTCTAGTTATAGTAGAGACGGGGTCTTGCTCTTGCTCAGGCTGGTCTCGAACTCCTGAGCTCAAGCAATCCTCCCGCCTCGGCCTCCCAGAGTGCTAGGATTACAGGCGTGAGCCACCGCGCCGGCGTGACTGACCTAATTTGCATTTATGCGGATTACATTTTATTGTCTAAATCAAGCCTTTTTTGGTATTTGCTTTTGTGTCAGCCTTTGAGGTTACTGAGAAATCTGCTCTGCCCTCCCCATTCTCCTCGAAGGAGACCTCTGCCTGGGATACCCTAACGATAAGGCTGGGATCTCACTGTCTTCAGAACACAGAAACGTCATGTGGCCTGGAGGAGAACCACAGTCCTTGAGTTGTGAGTTGGTCGAAGGGAAATGTCCTTGACGACAACAACAGCTGGAGTTGTGATTGCGATTCCCATGGCAGCGCTGCAAATGCTTGTGCTCGCCCTCCCTGACGGGTGCTTTTCCGCCATGCATATGTGGTAGAATTTTACTGTCCCCCTTGAGCAGCTGAGGTCCAGAGAAGCCAAGGATATAAGCAAGGTGGACAACAGCAGGACTTGAACCCAAGTGTCAGAAGCATGCGTTCCTGAACTAGGGTGTGGCTTCCCTAAAAAGCCCTCCCTTTCTCTGTGCTCCTACAGGCCCTTCTGCGTTCCCAATTATGCCCCATTGGCAGTATCTCTGTAATTCTTTTTTATTTTTAGAGACAGAGTCTTGCTATGTTGCCCAGGGTGGACTCAAGTGATCCTCTCACCTCAGCCTCCTGAGTAGCTGGGACTGCAGGTGTACACCACCACGCCTAGCTTGTCTCTGTGATTCTTTAACTGTTCTTTTACACCCCTGTGACACCTCTTCCTGTCAGGGATTCACGTGCACCTGTGGAGTCTAGAGGATGCAGCAAAACGTTTATTTAGTTTTCTCATCCAATCATTCCTCGGTCCATACAGAAGTAGCCTGGGATTAGGCCAGTAGGATTTCCCTTTGCTCTTTCCACCTCCCTCGGGATCCTGTTTCTTTCTCGGTCTCCTTGGCCTTCTCAAGGGTCCGCTGCATGCTAGGTTGATGGCATCACATCCTGAGATATTCAGGTCTTAATGTCTTTCCAAATGGTCAGAGAGAAGCATCCCTAAAACAAGCCATTCTTTTACTAATATCGATTGTCCTGCACTGCCTGGGTTTTTTATGCCAACAGGGTCTCTGTCACTCTGCGGTGACTGTCTATAGGCAAGCCTCCTCCACGGGGATGGTGGGGTTATGTGTAGGAAAGAAAGTGGGTGAGGGGAACAGAAAACCTCATCTTGCTACCGCAGCTCCTCTCCCAGGTGGAGGGCTCCCTGAAGGCAGGGATGTGTGGCAGTCCCTCTTGTCCCCACCCCAAGCACAGGGACTGTTGCAAGGTAAAAGCTCAGTGAATGCTGTCTGGGCGAGTGAAAATGCTCAAGGCTGTAGGAAATCAGATCTCAACAACATTCCCGAAGCCCACGCCTCCTCCGCATCCACTGCAGCTGGTGTGACTCGCTTTTATTCCTTCATTTAGCAACGTTAACACGATGTTCACCGACTCTGCGCCAGAGCCTTTGCTGGGCACCGGGTTACGACCGATGATGACGAGGTTCCGTTCCGCACCTCAGTAGTCGTCTGAGCTACTCTGGAGGAACCAGACAAACCCGACCACCAGGGCTCTGTCTACTTGCTGCGAGGACAGGGTCAGCACAGGGCAAGGTGGGAGCTTAGAGAAGGGCTTCGGTCCAGACAGGGGAATTGGGAAAAGCTTGAAGTTCTTTCTAGAGGCTGTTAAGTTCCTGGCCAGAGGTAGGAAGAGTGCGAGGAGAGCCAGCAGAGAGGGAGCTGGCCTGCAGTGGGGCCAACAAAAAATGTGGCTGTTTTCCCAGCCTCTGGCCAGGAAGGGGAGTGAGAAGCCTCAAATGTAGCTTTGACATTGTTTTTCTTTCTTCTGGAGAGCTGCCACGTGTCGCCACACAGAGCATCTCACGGGTAGATGCATATTATTGCAATGTGTTTATCTAGGAAACCAGAGCCCAGCTCCAGCATCTGGTTTTCAGCACAGTCCTGAGTGAAGTCCAATTTTCCAGTTGGGTTAATGAAAATAAAACTTGGGAAGTTGTGGGCTGGCTACATCAGGGGTTGAATCCTGGGCTCATGCAGGGTCACGTATTGCAGAGCCGGAAGGGCTTGGGCAGGTCACAGATTTATTGTGGACAACCTTGCCCAGGGAGGGAGGAGCTGCCCGGCCTGGCTCCGGGGAACACGCCTCATGGAGGAATGATGTCTTTGGATTTTCTCTGGCTCAACCTGACGCGAGTTGACAGAGCACCTACCGGGACTAAAGCCCTGTGCGGGGTGGTGGGGCAGGGGCGAAGCCTGGATGTGGGCCAGTGCCTGAGCCTCGCCTGCAGGAGCGCAGGGCAGCGGGGCAGAGAGGCCAGACCAGGCCAACATGGCACAGGCCGGCTGGCGAGCAGGGCCCTGAGTGCTCACCACTTTGAAGCTATCTGGGAGACGTGGGGTCAGAGACGGACCCATTTATAATCCAGCTTATAAAAAGACACAGCCGGATTTCAGGGAGACCTGGAATCCAGAATTGCAAGTTGACAGGCTTCTCTTTGCCCGTCTGTCTGCAAGTCTTGCATGTTTGTTTCATTTTTCCCTCTCATTGCAGAACAGGTTTCTCTGCTGTCCACACAGGATGGCAGAAAATACAACTGCCTCACAGCTCTCAGGCCCACACAGGCCTCTTTTTCTCTCTCTCCTGCTCTCTCTTTCTTCCCCTATGCCAAATTCCTTGGTGGGCAGCAGGCTCACTCTTGGTAAAACCAGCTGCGCTAAGGGGTCAAAGTCACCTGTGTAAATGTGGCTGAAGGAGCCCATGAGGAGGTCCCATGTCTCGGGGTTCTTGTTCACGAAAAGTGCTTTATAGGAAGACACACATCACAGACAGCCTGTCCTTTGACCTGACTCTACCTTCATGAGGGAAATGGAGGCCAGCCTGTTGGTGTTGGAGCAGGGCTGGACCCAGGCGCCTGACTCCCAGCCCAGTGCTCTTTCCACTACACTCTGTTCCTTTGGTCTTGATGTGGAGCCAACAATTGTGAAATAGGCTGTGCCTATGCAGTTTCCCCTCGGGAACAGCTGCAGAATGAGCAGTGTTGATTAAACAGAATTTTGCTGGCGGGCCTTGGAATGAACTGGGAGCCAAATGCCAGTGGTGTGGCTAGCTGCAACCCTTGGGAAGGTTATCAGAGGGCGTGTGTCAAAGGGTGACCTCTCATGGGGTATTAGGATCTTTCCTCTACTCTTGTCTTCTTCACCCTGAGGCTGGTCCTTAAGACAGAATGTAAGGAAGGCCAGGCAGGGCAGGGAGGAGGTGCTTCTCTCTCTGAGTTCCACTTCAAACTAGGGAATCAGAGAGTCATAACATAATGTTTGGGAAAAGGCCTTTTCCTGGGACTAGAGAGGAGGGTGCCCAAGTCAGGCCAGAGAGCTAGCTCCTGAAGGACCCCAACGGGAAGGAAATTTGGTGTCTCCCTGGTCATCCTTGACTTCTCCTGGAGAACGACATTTTTCTCTCATTCCGCCATCTTGGTGTGGGAAGCAATGCTAACATTCTCCAGGACACTGACAGTTTTGTGTGCACCTTGCTGCCCCTGCTTCTGTCCCTTCAGCCCCTTATGCCTGGAGTCACCGATGTTCCCACTTCCAGGCCTGAGCCCACCCCAGGGCCTGAGCCAATCCTGACAATAGCTCCAGCCCCATTCCATGGGGCTCAGAATGGTCTTCCTACTGGTGGCACGAGGCTGGGTGCCTGGCTGGGTTCTTCATGCCTTGCTGTGTTAGTATATCCACAAGACTGAGCTGCCTTGGTCCCTGCTTCCTACTTCACTTGGTTATCCTTCCCCGAACCCAGCCTGCCTGGGGCTCTGCACCTACTTACAAACTTTGTACCTGCCGCCCATTCCTCCAGCCTCTGATGAAGGGAACCCTGGGCACCATGGCGCAGCTTCACCTGGTTCTGTGTCACCTTTCATCTCTGTCATCTCTGCCTACTAGGCTGGCTGTCCTTAATACTGATGTCAACCAAAAATGACCTCTTGACTGTCCACCAGCCCATTTTGCGGTGGGCTCAGGGCCCGTGAGGAGGTTTCTCCATTTTCTCTTGGTCCTCACCTGGCCCTACATACTTCTTCTGTGAGCCCATTCTGATGACACTTGGCATGGGCTATGCTTCCTGTCCCACTGAGATGTGCCTCGAAATCTTCTCTCCTTTCCATTTGTCTCCCTTCTGTTAGTTACGAAGGTCGTTGGAAATCCATGGACAGAAGCCCTTCCCCCAGGGTACTATGGATTGCCTAGTGTACCAGTAAGGGATGCTGACATGGCAAAATTGAGTCTGTCATGTAGACACGTCCCAGAGTATTATGGGTGATCCTGCATCAGCTCATTAACCCATGGAATTCACCTGAGTCCAAGTAGCTTTGCCTAAAGGGAAGAAGGAGAAAGTCACACTATATCCCTTATTCTTTTAGTTTTAATTCTCTCTCTCATGTTGTGGACAGGAATTACCTAAGCATACTCAAGGCTGACTTATTTTAGTCTCTTTCTCACCCAGGGGCTGAAATGACATTGTTTCTGAACTTGGGTCTGTAAGGTTTCTTTAGGTGCAGGATCTGTTCTGTCTAATAACCTCTCATTCCTCTGACATGGTTTCTATTGCCTTTTGCCCAAAGCTGAAATGTCCTCCTCCATCCATCCATCCATCTAGTCATCCAATAAATGCTTCTGCCAAGTTTGATGCTAGACAGTGGGGACAGTGATAAACCTCAGACGTAGTTTCTTTCCCCATGGAGCCCGCGTCTGCCTTGAGCCCTGCCTCTGTCTCCTAGGTCCTGGGCTGTCTCCAGTTGGGCTGATGCAGTGACGTGCCCACCTCCAGTCTGAGCTCAGTTCCCAGGGGATAACAGACACTGGGGTTGGGGGGTAGACTGACATTAAACATGTAGACATATAATTAATTGTTAACAATTAATTATTAACTGCTAATTGGCTAAATGTTTATATAGAGAGTAAATGGGACTGCAAAAGAATATGACAGGAAATTCAGGGGAGGACCTACTTAGAAAGGGTGTTAGGAGTTGGCTTTCTGAGGGTGACCTTTAAGCTGAGATCTGTAGGATAGGGTTGAGGGGAAAATGCACAGAGTGCAGGAAGCAAAAAATGCAAGGCCCTGAGGTGGGAAAGAAAACTGTGTTCCAGAAGTGGGAAGGAGCTCGGTGTGCCTGAGGTACACAGCACACGAGAAAGGGGTGTGAAGTGAGAGCGGGGAGGACGGCTCCCCGCTGCAGCTTTGTACCCTGGTGAGCAAGTTGGGAGGGGAAAGGGCTTAGGCAGGATGGATGTGATCTGATTTAAAAAGCTGCTCAGCAGCTATGTGGAAAATACACTGGGGTGGGGGGCACATGGAAGCCAGGAACTATTAGTCTTTCAGCTGAAAGATGATGGTGGCTTAATCCAACGTGATGGCACCGGAGATAGATTTTGGGTATTGAAAAGGAAGATTACATGTGCTAGGGAGACTTTATGTGCTATTCGCACCTTTCTGGCTTGAGAAACTCGGTGAATAGTGGTACCTTTGACTGAGATATGAAGACTGCAAGCAGAGGAAATCCAGCATTCGGATTTGGGCATGTTCAATGTGAGATCTCTGTTAGACATCCAAGTGGGTCAAGTAGGCCCTTAAATAAATGAGACCGGAAGCTCAGAAGAGGTTCAGCCTGAGTTGCCAGCACGAGTATAAATAAGGCAGGAGGGACACCCTCTTATCTGTTTCCCTCGGGGCTTTGTGCTAGAGCTGAGGTCTTCCAGACAGTCTGAGTAAAGAGGTCACAGAAGGGGGTCCTGGAATACCCTTCTGATATGAGGGCTCTGGGTTCCCACAGGGCCAGGACTGCGCACAAGTCATGATTCAACTGGGGCAGGAGAACATTCTCTTCTCCACTGGGACTGGCCTTTCCTAGGATTGTTTTAAATTCCATTGATTATTATTTGCTTTGTCCTGGAAACAAGTACTCTTTATGTAAGCCCTCTCAGAAAGTGATAAATTACGGAAAAATTCTTTTGGATTTGGATGCAGCAACGGCAGAGAGGGCACATCGTGATCTGTGATGTGGAGGCCGTGCCCAAGGACGTGCCACAGGCAAGAGAACTGGAAAGTGGATGCAGGTGGCCAGGCGGAGCCATTGGAATTCTTCACTCCTGGGAAATCCACGCATAGCTTCATGCGGCATGGAGGGAGGGGGGCATTTGGACGTGTCCAGTGTTCAAGGCAAGAAGGGAAGACTTGGAAAAGGAGAAGAAAATGTCCTTTTGGAGAAGTAGGAGAACAAGGCGTGTTTCTCTGGCTTCCAGGAGGAATGTTTCTTGCCTAGAGCTCAGAACTCTCTACGACTGAGCTCTCTGGTTAGAGAGGGAGGGAGATGTCCATTCCCACAGGGAGATCTGGGAAGTATTCTTGGGGCATCTGAGCTGGCACTTGTAATATGGGTAGGCCTTTGCAGCTTTCCCTTTGTCCTCTGCACCCCTCTGCATGTCAAACAACAGTGACAGCAACAACCACTGATGGAGGCTCCTGCTGCCACCATTGTTGGTTTTAGAGGACATATTTGGGGAAGCTGAGTCCCTTCTGATTAGCTCACTGGACATGGAGATTCCTGAACTACTTCTTCAGGGACAAAGTGCCATAGCTGTTCCTTCTGGTTGTGCCCCTCATTTCCTTGATTTCTCTCTCTCTCTCTTTCTTTCTCTTCTTGTTTTTGTCATACTTTATTCCCTCCTTCTCCCTCCCACAGTGAAATGAAGCACCATGGTGAGTAGAGGGCAATGGTGTTGGCAATGGCTACAGCATGCTGATGGAGGAACAGAAAGTTAGTGACAAAAGGGCAGAGAAGCTTCTAAGTGCATTGACTCAGAAGGTACTTCTTAGGGCCACAAGGCTGTGGTCCTCAGCATCAAGGAGGAGGGACAGGGTGGGGAGCAACATGCCAGTGGGCCAGGAGAAGGGGAACAGCCATCTCCATGGGGCATTTGCTAGAAGACAATTGTAAAGGTGGTCTATTGACGTGATAGTTGTTAAGATGATAATCAAAAAGAATTACAGGAAGCAACACTGAAAGCACGAACATAGACTTATGGAGATGGTGGTCAGTGTGGCCCCCAGCGTCCTCCTTCCACTGCCCTTCTCCCATTCCCAGGTGCTTCTCCCTGAGGTTGAGCTGGTCCCACTGGGATGAGGCAATGTAATGGGGTGGGGGTTGGCAACAGCGGCTGGAAATTCAATCATGGAGGCCCCTCTGGAGTGTGTGTGGCCCAGGGGTGGCTGACACAGAAGTGGAAGCCAGAAAAACCACCCTTTCCTCTCTCTTTTTTCTCCACCTCTTAGGAGTTTTACAGAGTTAGTACACCTCCCCTGGACAAAAACTCCAATGGCTTCCCATGTTTCTCAGAGTAAAATTCAAAGTTCTTATCATGGACTTAAGACCTCACATGACTTGGCCTCCTACCCCTTCTCCTACATTCTCCCCGTATACTCTACTCTAGCTGCACAGGCATCCTTGCTGTTCCTCGAATGTGCCAACACACCATGTCTTGGGGTCTTTGCATTTGCTGTCACCTCCATTGGGATGTTCTTCTCTCTCCGAGCTGCTTGGCTCACTCCCTCACTTCCTTCAGGGCTCTTCTGAAATGATCCCTTAACAAAAAAGCTTTCTCTGCACATCCTACATAAATTAGATACCTTCTTCATCTGCCCCCCCATCCCCCTTACTATGCTTAGTTTTCTTCATAGGTCTTTATCACCATGTAACATACTGTGTATCTCTCTGTTCACTGGCTGTCTCTCCCCACTTGAAGGTAACTGTCCCGTGTGCTGCTACATTCCTAATGCCCAGAAGAATGTCTAGCACATGCAGGCATTCAGTAAATATTTGTGGAGTGAGTGAATGAATGACTAAATCTGTTGAGAGTAGAGGTTTTGGTGACTGTTTAGCATTGATATGTAATCTGCAGAGTGAATGTTTGTCCCATTTATCAACATTTTTTATAAATGAAATCTATTTTCTGATGGTATTATCTCACCAGAGCTGGGGACCTCCTCGGTGCTGGGCCATAGGCCAGGCTATTCCTGGAAGGATTACAAGGAGCAGGACAGGCTAGCAGAGTGATGCCCTGGGCCCTGGGGCCTTGTTGGGGAAGAGGGCCACAGCATTCCTGGAACTTCCACAATTATCTCACATTTATTTGATTTCCCCTGGAAGGAAGCTCAGACTTTGTTCCTCCAAGTGGATGAAGTACAGGGAAAGGGCATATTAGTCAGGGTTCTTCAGAGAAACAAAACCAATAGGATATCTATCTATCTATCTTTATATCCTATTGGGTATATGTGTGTGCGAGTGTGTGTGTGTGAAAGGGGGATTTGTTTTAGGGAATTGGCTCATGTGATTGTGGGAGCTGGCAAGTTTGAAATTTGTAGGGCAAGCAGCAGGCTGGAAACTCAGGCAGTTTCTAAGGTTCAGTAATGAGGCTGAATTCCTTCAAGAAATCTCTGTCCTTGCTCTTAAGGCATTCAACTGATCAGATGAGGCTATCACATTATGGATTGTAATTTGCTTTACTCAAAGTCTGTTGATTTAAATGTTAAACACATTTTTAAAAATACCTTCATGATACTACCATCAAGACTGGTGTTTGATCAAACAATTGGGCACCATAGCCTGGCACACAGAATTAACTGTTGCAGGGACTCACCCTGGCAGCATTATACGTGCTGGTGGACAGTCCAGCAGCTGTAGTAACTTAGAATTGGGAGGGTCTGCTGGGTGCCTTATGTTCATTCATGCTTTTGGTGGGGTCCTCCTGTGGGAAGTCACACCGGCGTGCAGTGGGACCCCATCGGGAGGCTAAGGAGGGGTGCGAGAGCTCCTTCTGGCTCTCCCTAGTCCAGCCCTGACCCCAAACCCACATCCCTGGGGCCCTGAGTCATTGCCTACTTTCCCCCTTTCCTTAGTTTATTTATTCTGAGCTCCAGGGCTAAAAAGAAACAGAGTCCCTATTCACGTGGAACTTACATTCTGGTTGGAAGTCAGCCACTAAACATGAACAAATAAATAAAAATATTTCAGCCTGTGATAAGTCCTATGAAGAAAATAAGACAAGATAATGGGATTGGTAGTGATGGGGTCTGGGAAGAGCCTTTCTGAGGAGGGGTTATATGAACTGAGGATGGGTGATGGGCAGCAGTCAGTGATATGAAGATCAGGGCAGCAGAGGGGTCAGCAAGTGCAAAGGCCCTGAGTATGCTTGGCTTATTGAGGGCCAGGAGGATGGCCATGAAGCCAGGAGCGTAGTGAGAGAGGGAGAGTGGTTAAGGTGAAGCCAGAAGGAAAGATAAACACCAGATCATGGAGACCTTGCAGGTCATGGCTAAGATCCTGGGATTTTATTCTAATTTCAAGGAAGTTGTTGGAAAGTCTTAAGTGGCCGAATGATATAATCTCGTTTACATTTTATAAAAGGCCACTCTGGCTGCTGTGTAGAGAATGGACCATACTGGGCAAGAGTGGACACAGGATGCCTCACTGCGGCTTTCACAGTCACCCAGGCCAGAGGTGATGGTGGCTTGGACCAGTGTGGCAACAGTGGAGATGGAGAAAAAATGAATTGGATGCATTTTTGGAGGTTAGAAATGACAGGCCTTATTGGTGGATTGCATGTGGCAGATGAGGGAAGGAGGAATGAAGGATGATTCCTTGGTGTTTGGCTAAGCGATTGGTTGGATGGTGTTTTCGTCAACTGAGATGGGGGAGGAAACAGCCTGTGGAGGTTGAGGGTGGGCAGTCAAGTTTGTAATGCCCATTAGGTATGCAACAGTGAGGTCAGTCCTGCTCACCGCTCCCGTGCCAGCTCCAAAGGGGCAGAGCTGAGTTGCAACCTCGATAGGGCAACCTTTTCCCAGTGGCTGCCTTGAATACACCTGCTTTCCTTTATCTGCAGGCCCACCACTGGATCATAACACCATGATCTACACTTGCTGGAAGTTTTACCTGAGCCTCCTGTATCTTGAGCCCCTGGATCTTCTCTCTGATGCAGCTCCTGCCCCCTATTGAATTCAGCTCAGTTGTATAAACACTTACGGACACTAACTCAGTATCAGATCAATGCTAGACACTGCAGGCATGGATAGACCAGCTTCTACAATTCTTGTTTTTTCTCTAGAGCAGGACCTTTAAAATCTGGGTTCGTGGATGGACTACAAGGGGAAGGTCAGTAACTCCCCCAACACTGTATATAAAATTTGTGTTCATGTACGTTACATGTATTTTTCTAGGAAGGGGATCTATGGCTTCCAATAGACACTAAAAAATGTAGGTGACTCCCAAAATGCCAGGACTGCTGTTCTGTGCATGGGGAATCTGATGCTTAATCCCTCTCCCTCCAGTCTTGAGTCACCACCAGCATCCAGCTTTCCTTACCCTTGCAGCTGCTCCAGGTGTTACAGGTGTGACAAAATACAGGGCAGGCTGGGATAGGGGCTGGATCTTAGGGTGGGTGAGGGTTATGTACACAAGGAGTCTGGAGAGAGGACGGAGGGCTTCGAGTGCCATCTGAGGAGTCTGGATCTCCCTCTGCAGATAATAGGGAGCATGGGGTGACATGGGCAGATTTGTGTGTCAGAAAGTTATCTCTGATAGCTGGGTGGAGCATGGATAGGAGATGGGTAAGATTGGAGAGGGGGAGTCAGGAGGCAAAGTATTAACAGGATCAGATCAACAGACATACTCTACTTGCTCCAGGACCCACAAATGGAATCTCGGAAGAATTGGCAGAAGCTGGGAGAAAAAGGTAGTGTTTCTTACCGAAGTCAGCTTCTCCCAGACTTCCATCTGTGGTACTTGGTTGAGAGAGACACGTAAAAATTCTTTATTGTCCCTTCGTTTTCAGGTGTAGATTGGCAGGAGAAAAACATTTATAAATAAAATAAAAAAAACACTCCAACTAGTTCTTTAAATTTGTGACTCTTGTAGACTTGTTTTAGGTACCTATTTCATTATTGATCTTTAGTTTTCCAAGGCTAGTAGTCTTTGTTTTCCTTGTCTCTGTCTCTTGCTATGGTTTCTCATAAGGAGAATAATCATAACAAGATTCTCCTTTCATCTTATTTCTTGAAAAGCTTGGCTTTGTAACCAGGGAATTCATTCTCTGGTCTCTGCCACCCGGGAGGGCATATGTCAGGAGGCCAGCTGGGAGTGCAGCCAGGGGTCTGAAAGATCTGTTTGTCCGAATGTGCAAATGTGCCAGCTCTTGAGAATTTGTCTTAATTGTCTTAACCTTCATGGCCTCACTAATAAGGAGGATCTTTACTTTCTTAGACTATCGGTAGAAGAAATTTCCAATCTTGAGGGGGACTGTATTTTTCCACCTTCTTTGGGGATATTATTCTTGCGTTTGGTTATAAGCCATAAAAAAGCTTACCGGTTTTGAGTCACAAGTAGATATACCTTTGGAAATTTGAACATTTGTATCTAAAAGTATTTTATTTTTTTTAGAGAACCCCCTCAGTCCCTTAGAGGTGTAAATCTTACCATGTCATGTCTTTGAAATGTTAACATCCAGGGAATTAGCTGAGCAGCATTCCAACTGAGATTGGTTTTAAAACAAAGTTAAAGTTCTTTGAACCCCTCACAAAATTCCTTTCCTCAGTGAATACCTTTAGCTGAGGAGAGAAACATTAATAAGAATTATTTGTTTTAAATAATCAAGGCACACCTTTGATTTCAATTTTGGCTTATATTTAGAATGTGATAAGAACTTTTTGTTTGTTAGCCTTCTCTCTTAAGCTAAATAAAACCATATATTCAGAAAAAAAAGAAAACAGTATATTTAAACATTTCAAAAACAAAGAGCTTTAAATAGTGATATTCTAGACCTCTAACAAACAAATATGCCCCACCTCTAAGACTCCTTGATTTAAATTTCAGAAAAGAAAAGCTAAGAAACAGAAATGTTTGCTATTTGCCTAGCTAAAACCTGATAAAAATATTTTTTAGAGTTCTATAGTCAAAAGTTGACTTAATTAAAAGCTGGTATTTAGGCTATATATGCATATATTTTTTAAAAGGCCTCTGCTCTCTCTCTCTCTCTCTCTCTCTCTCTAAAAGCTTCTCAGTCAACTACATTTCTGTCTTCTTAACCCCCTGCTAACTCTTACATGTGCACGCCCCTCTCTGTTTCTCCTCTTGTTGACATGATTTTTGCCTCTAAGACTTGTTCTTCCATTTACTTCTATTTGTCCCTGTTTCCTCTCACCACCCACAGTACCACATGAGGGGACCTAAAGCATATTTCTAACAGCTCTGGAACTCCTTGGAGAAAGCAGAAAAGGCACCGCAGACTCCTCTTTTTGGGAGGAACTTCTGTCTTATGGAACCCCAGATGTTGTGGGTGGACAGGCTCCTCTCAGGTCTAAAGCTCACCTCTCTTTTACATTGAACTCCTTGATCTCTTTGGCTTTTAGATACATTCATGTGCACATATGTATGTTATAAGTTGTGTCTACACATATGTGTATGTCTATACATATGCCTGAAGCCTTTTACCTTTCTGTGGGGATCCGGCTGATGCATAGTATCAGTAACAGCTTTTCATCTGGAAGGGGTGACTTTCATCTCCAGGCTTGACTTTCCCTTTTGCATAAGGGGTTGAGGGTAGTTCCGAGACTTTCATTTTCCTTCAACTATACCTTTAAAATTTTGCTAAGCTAAATTAAATGATATGTATTCATTGAATATCTAAATCATTTCTAAATAAGACATAATGCTAAGATATTAATTACTAAATATAAGTTTAAGCTTATATACTTTTGGATTTTTATTTCAGAGAAACAAAAGATATTTAGATCTGTTAGTAAATATGTCCTTTTCCAAACTGAAAAAATTGTTCCATTAGAAAGCCTATGTTTCTAAAAATTATGAAAATATGTATTCATAAATTGTTAGTATATGACTGATAGTTTAAAATTGCTTACTTCTTAGGTTTTCACTATAAATTAAGGTTACCAAGAGTTAAAATTCTGAGCAATATATGGTGACTAAAATTAGAGATAAAAAGAAACACAATTCTGTGTATAGAATGTATAAAGAAAGAAAGATTTGCTTTATCAAGAAGGTTATAAAATATAAAAATGTTTTTGTTAAAAAAAGAATGATTTCTTCTAGTTTACAGATTATTTGAAGATTGTTTCAAAATAAATGAAAGAAGGAAAATATGAGATAGATGAACTAAATAGATATAAAAAATTAAAGAAGAAAGAAAATGAGAAAAATTTTTATGAGGTTATAAAAGGTTTATAGAAATCTTGTGTGATCAAAGCTAATTGCGATTAGATAAATTCGTTCATAAGGTTTTATTAAAATTAAGTTTAGTATTAATAATATACCAGTGCAAAGGTAAAATTTGGGTTTCTCTTTTAAACAAGATTTTCATATAGTATAAATAGGAGATAATCAAAGGCTTTGGTTCACCTTTGGAGTAAACTGTAAAAAAAAAAAAGAAGAAAGAGGGAAGAGTTTGCCTCATACTGTTGTTATTAGATCTTTTATTTGGAAAACTGGGTTTTCTCTCTATCAAAAAGTAAAGAAAGGTTTTTGTTTTTTAAAATCTTTTAATTATTACTTTGGCTAAATGACTATTATTTCACAGTGACCTGTGATCCTGTTTTGATCAAGTGTTTTAAACCTTAGACATGTTTGACAGGCTTCCCAAAACCAAATTTCAAATTCTAAATTAAGTCTTTTCGATCTCAAACTAACTTTTAGACATTTAAAAAAAGGGTCCTTAGAAGTCCAAGAGAGACACATTAAACTTATTTAGTGTGTTAAATTATATAGGAGACATTATCAAGTAAGAAATACTGTTTAACCTTCTTTAAGTTATAGATGTATACATGTATTATTAATATGTGTTCAAAAATCATGTAAGATTTCTAAAAAAATCTGATATGTCTTGGTATATGTTATCAGTCATAATTCTGATTATTATGTTAAATTGTTGTATGCCACAAAAATAACCAAATTTCTTGTCAATTGCATTTTTAAACATGGTCGTTATGTCTTTTGTCATCCATAATTATTGTTTTATTTTTATTCTTCTCAAAAAGTGGTTTATAATTTGTTACAGTCCAAAATTTACTTCTTCTTCAAAGAAATTCGTGAAAAAGGACTATGACAAGTACTCTTAAATACAGGTTTCCGATAACTTTAGAGAACATATCATTGGACTATGCAAAAGCTTTCAGAATTCTAATAGAGAAAGAAACTGATGGGTTCATAAAAATTACGAACTCAACATCAAGCAGAACAAGAATTAATTACATAGGACTGAGCTGATATTTTTATGACTTCTTTTTGCTTGAATCATTGCTGATTCTTTTTATGTTTTGTTTTTCAGAGTCAAACTTTTTTTTTCCTTCTTTTAAGCTATTTATAGCTTATAGTAATTGGGTAAAGTCCACTTTTGTAAGCAAAATTGAAACATTTACCTTTCTCTCTACCCGGTCCCTCCAGAGTTTGAAAATTATTTGAGAATATTCTTATTTTATGACAATATAGTTATTTACATAAGCTCAATAAAAATTTGCTCTCTTTGTAGATGGACAATTGGAAACACAGGTTATATTACTAAGGCTTTGACTGAGATGTCATATTTGCATATATTACCAGATTGCTTTAAGGTTAACCTTAAGGAGCCATGAAAGCCCTTGGAAGAACAGGCCTGAAATCTTGTCTTCATGGCTCCCTTTACAGGGTTTCTAGCCTTGCAGTAAGTAAAGTATGTCACTCTTGGACAGGCTCAAGAACCTTAGAATATTTTGGGGACCTCAAGAAAAGAAGAATTCACCCAGGTACTACAAGTAAAATGTGATGGCTAGTCCATGGCCGGGCTTCCTAGCCTGAAAAGGCTTCTAAAGTTCTAATCTGAGGATCCTTATGATAAATTCCAACAAAGCAGATTAAAAATATAGAAGAGCCTATATGGCCACTCTTCTTGCTGCACTTTATGCAAATTAATCAGGCCAAGTCTAATAAGGCTAAAGCTTGTTTCATAATTAAATTTGTCTTACTGTAAATACCTTTAATAAAACTAGGAGTAATTGTAAAGAGAAAAATTGTATTTCAGAAGAAAACTATAGTACACTGGTTATTAAATCCTAGCCGTGTTCATTGTTTTTGAGCTTTTTCATGATTGGCACTGAATCATAAATGTTTAGTGTCCTCCAATATTCTGGCTATAACTTTCCAGACTAATGTTTCCAAATTTTCTCCCACCTTTCTGTCTTGAAATCACTAAAAATTTAAACTGTGCTTTTCCTGGAGCCCTGCAAGCTAAAGTTAGATAATTTGATATAAAGTCCAGAGAAATCACACAATTTATCGATGAAAAAAACATTCACTAGGATATCTGATGCAAACTATGATCTGGGAAAATCTGTCAGGTTACCACTGTTCATTGTCACCCCAACTGTAGATACTTTGAACACAAACCTCGAAATATTCTCAGCTGACTCTCTTTGGACTCAGAGACTTGTCTGTAGACTGCTCCAGACATTAACCTTTGTTTTTCTTTCGCTTCCACGAAAATGCCTCTTCCTAAATACCTGTTTGCCTACACCACGTAGAGAACTTAGATAAAAACCCACTTACAACACGACCTCCCGCAATGAGACACGACTGTTCACCAGAACTAACTGTTCTCAGGACTAAAAGACAGTTTCAATAAAGATAGGAGACGAGGTACCCAAATTTGTTCTTTCTTCTGGTTCCAAATTTTCTACCCCTTTGCCAATCTCTTATCTCAAAATCTCTAACCCAAATCTTTACAAAGCTACCAACTTAGATTTTCATATTAATATAGAAAACTTTCTGAAAGTAAAGTTTCAAAGAGGCGAGTGAAGAAAACCAAAATATTTCTCCCCAAAATATTGAGGATTGTTAAGTTAAAGACACCGAAACCGCAGGGGAACACTTTGCCTGGTGGCAGGACACACATCCCTCCTTACTGGACACAGCACTTGCTCACTGGCCCAGAAAGGCACCAGCAGACACAGAGCAATCTGGAACCTGATTTTACTACCTTCCCACGTTTTCCTGTCTTTTAAAAGACTAGAACTACTCTCTCCTTTGTCTTGTCACTATATAGTATTCATGGCACTTTGTTATTAATAAACTGCTATTTAAGCAAGGCTTCCAAGCCACAGCCTTGAGAGAGAAATACTTTTGTGCTGAGACCTCTCCTGTGTGACAGGTACAGCACATGTTAATAAACTTTTGTTTGTCTTTTGTTCATTTGATTTTTGTGTGCAGGAGAGTGTCTCAACTAAAAACCTAAAAAGGGCAAGAAAAGAAATTCTGTTTTCTCCCCTCGTATCCATCAAACATGCTTGACAGAACTAAGGATGAACTGTTCTATTTGGGGCGGGCAGCCACTCTGGGGACAGTGAGTTCTCAACCAGCCATTGTAAATGCTGTTGACGTGACTCCACCTAGACTTTTTATTGTATGTTGAAGAGAGAACATTGTGGGCAACAAAAGGGAGTGAGAAATTGCCCCCGCCGCCCTCAGCAAGGGTCATTATTAATTAAACAAATATTTATTGAGCACTCAGCATACGTCAGGCTTTGTTCTAGGCACTGGGAAAACAACGGTGAACTAGATAGCAATGTTCTCGCTCTCATGGAAATTCTGGATCTTTTTTAACCTCTGATGTTCTGATTTACCTTCCCGTAAACTAGTTTCAGGTTACCCTAAACCCAGAGCCAGAAGACCTCTTCCCCTCCACCCCTCCAGTCCCTGCCCTCCCATAATTACAGCTGTGCCCTGGGGCAAAATGCCAGGCTCAGCAGGAACAGTGCCAAGGGTTTTGAAGACCAGAGGCATCTTCCCTAGGAGCTGTGGTCCCTGGGCTTTGTCAGGGATGGGCTGTCCTCAGGGTCTGGCTGGACTCACCCAGGGCAAAGCGCAGCTGAGCTTCGCGTTGGCTCCCTCTGCCCCTCCTCTACCTTGTGCTCAGAGAGTTCAGTCTCACTCTAATTCCCCAGCCTCAACTTTAGGCATCAGCTCAAGACTTCCTGAAATTTCCCAGTTGCTGGTTCTGCCTGACTGTGTCCATGTTTCTAATCTCTAGGCCTCTGCTTTTGCTCAGAGCTCAGAAGCCCAGGTCTGGAACTTCTGAGAAGTGGAACCATGACTGATAATCTCCAGGGTTTCCAGACAGCTTGGATGGGCACAAGGAAGCCTGGACTTTAGTCCTGTTTCTGCTACTTTCCTGCTGTGTGATGTGGGGCAGGCCACTTGCCTTCTCTGGGCACATGTTACTTGTTCGTTTTTTCATCCATCCATTCACTCTCCAACGAGCCTTTTAACTACTCTCCGTCTCTTACTGGATAAAGTCTTAGTCCCTTGGCATGGCATTTAAGGCTCTTCGCAGCTGAGCCATCTGGGAGGGAGTTGAATGAGGAGTTTATGTCCTGAACTGCTCTTATTCTGCCCTCTGACTTTCCAGTCCTTCACATCCCGTGTCTGGAACCCCAGCTGGTCTCCTGTGCCAGGCAGGCTGGCAGAGGCACACTCAGAGCATCTGAGCCCAGAGAAGCTCTGTCTTTCTCTGGAAATTCTGGCCGCCTAGTGATAAAGAACTCAGGGTTTTGGAACAAGCTCTCCCAGTCCCTGAATTCAGACCTAAACTTGAGGGAGGAGGAGAGGGCACTGAGAAGCAGGTTATGAGAACGAGGGAGGGCCAGCTGGCCTGGAGAGGCTCAGTGGATTAGGCCGCTGGGTGGACAGCGGGGAAGAGAAGGAAAGATGGGAGGACAAAGTATTCTATAGAAGCAGAGACCAGGAGAGACCTGGAAGTGGTCATGGGTAGGTTGCTTTGATTCAGAAATGGGGACTTGGTGGCCAGACTTTAGGGGAGAGCACAACCCGATGTATTGGGAATGTGTCCTGTTCCATCACTATGACTATGGTGGTTAGTTCAGGGACTGGCGCGTGGCCCAAGGGTGGTCTATCAAAATGAATTCCAGGACTTGGGCAGGAGGGTTGGGGAAGAGACTTGTTCTTTTCCCAATAGACTAGTGTCCGGGAAGATGAAGCTTGGAGTTGTAGCCATTTTTCCTTAGATGGGAGGTCAGAGATTGAAGCCAACAGGGAGGACAGCAGAGCAGAGGCAGAGCTCCACTGGGTGACGTCATCTTTGGAGACTTGTATAAAGCCCTGCCTGAAGCTAGCTGAACCTGGGGCTTTTTAATTTCATGGAACTTTTTTTGCTTAAACCATTTAGAGGTTTTTTTTTTTTTAAATCACTTGTGACCAAAAGAGTCCTACCTGATACAGAACCCATGATAAAATTCATGTTTAGAAAGACCAGTGTGATAGGGGAAGGCTCCTCAAGAGATCATCAGACCTCAGTTCCACAGTGACTCAGGGAACCTCAACTGTTGATGGTGCTGTCTTGAGTGGGATCTAATGGGGGCCCCACTGGCCCAGATACCAGCAGCCTGGGGGCTTAGGACATCTGCTCTGTGACTCCAAATGAAGCATGATCAGAGCCTGTCCACCTGGACACCAATGTCCCTGCCCTGTTGTGCCACATATATCTGTGACTAGGGAGAGATTGGGTGGATTACTTACTGTCAGTCTTGGTAGTCCAAGATAAGTCTGCTCACATAGCCCAGGGAAAAGGGATTAGCTAGACTGGGCCTTGGCACAGACCCTGGGAGGGGGATTGCTTCTGAAAGTTCCACTTAGAAACAAAGGCTGGGAGAGAAACCCTGTGTCCCTCTGATGTCCATCATAGCCATACAAATTGCCACTCCTGGCTATGACTTAACCTTCTGACAGCTTTTCCGCAAATGGACTTTGGATCCCTTCCTGGAAAAAAAAGGGCTAGACAGAGAATCTAGGGCCTCTGGCCTTCAGAGTTTCCAAATGTGGCAGACCAGGATGAAGATGGGATGGGATTGAACACTGGAACATATTACGGTTGTTCCTCCATATCCATGGGGGAATGGGTTCAGGACCGCCCGCAGTTACCAAAATCCAAGGATGCTCGAGTCCCTGACATAAAATGGCATATTATTTACATATAAGCTATGCACATCCTTACGTAAACTTGCAGTCCTCTCTAGATTATAGTTGTGGGCAGCATAATGATGTTTCAGTCAACGAGGGACCACAACTATGATGCAGGGCCCATAAGATTATAATGGAGCTGAAAAATTCCTACCATCTAGTGACCTCGTAGCTGTCTTAACACAGTAGCACAACTCATCACTTGTGTGTTTGTGGAGATGCCAGTATAAACAAACCTGCTGCACTGCCAGTCGCATAAAAGTATAGTGCATGCAATTATGTACGGTACATAATGGCAGTAACTGACTACATTCCTGGTTTATGTATTTATTATGCCATACGTTTTATCATTATTTTAGAGTGTACTCCTACTTATAAAAAAAAAGTTAATGGTCAAATATCCTCAGGCAGGTCCTTCAGGAGATATTCTAGAAGAAGGCATTGTTACCACAGAGATGACAGCTCCATGAATGTTTTTGTCCCTGAAGACCTTCCAATGGGACAGGCTGTGGAGGTGGAGGATGGTGATATTGATGATCCTGACCCTGTGTAGACCTAGGCCAATGTGTGTGTTTGTGTCTTAGGTTTGTTTTTTTTTTTTTTTCCAGCTTGTAAAATAATTTCTTTATAATTAAGCAAACAGCAGCAGAAGACCCATGTCAGTTGCTTCTCTCTTCCTGGAGAAGTAGGCAGGATAACCGCATCTTAAGGGCTTCTCTGTGTTGAATCTGTAATCCCAGTGCTTTGGGAAGCCAAGGTGGGAGGACTGCTTGAGGCCAGGAGTTCTAGACAAGCCTGGGCAACATATCGAGACCCCCTCTTTTCCAAGTCCTGAGTTCAGCATTTTGTTTTTGAGATGAATATAAAAGCACCTAAAGGTCAAGGAAAATGTTCTTCCTGTGATAAGGAACCTCCTCACCGCCTGTTCGTCCTTCCGTCGCCGGCCTTCTCGGCTCACCTCCCACGGTCCGCCAGATGCACTTGGCGTCCCCTGTGTCTTAGGTTTTAACAAAAAAGTAAAAAATAAATAAAAAATCTTAAGAATAGAAAAAAGCTTATAGACTAAGAATATAAAGAAAGTATTTTTGTAATGCCGTACAATGTGTTTGTGTTTTAAACTAGATGTTATTACAAAAATCAAAGAGTTAAAAAAATTTTAAATTTTATAAAGTAAAAAGCTTTCAGTAAGCTAAGGTTAATTTATTATTGAAGAAAGAAAAAAAAAATACACATTTTTTCTTGAGGCAGAATTTCGCTCTGTCGCCCAGGGTAGAGTGCAGTGGTGTCATCGTAGCTCACTGCAACCTCAAACTCCTCAAGTGACCCTCCTGCTTCAGCCTCCTGAGTAGCTGGGACTACAGGTGCCACAAGCCTGGCTAATTTTTCTATTTTTAGTAGAGACGGGGTCTCGCTTTTGCTCAGGCTCATCTTGAACTCCCGAGCTCAAGCAATCCTCCCACCTCGGCCTTCCAGAGTGCTAGGATTACAGGCATGAACCATGGTGCCCAGTCAAGAAAAATATTTTTAAATAAATTTAGGGTAGCCTAAGTACAGAATATAAGATCTACGGCGGTGTATAGTAATGTCCTAGGCCTTACCCAGTCACTCACCGCTCGCTCACTGACTCACCAGAGCAACTTCCAGTCCTGCAAGCTCCATTCATGGGGAGTGCCCTGTGCAAGTGTATTTTTTTTTATCTTTTATACCTATTTTTATTGTACCTTTTCTGTCTTTAGATATGTTTAGATACACAAATACTTATCATTGTCTTTCAGTTGCCTCAAGTACTCAATACAGTAACATGCTGGGCAGGTTTGTAGCTTAGGAGCAATGGGCTATGCCATAAAGCCTAGGTGTGGTGGGCTACATACTGTCTAAGTTTGTGTAGGTAACCTCTATGATGTTCACGCAATGATGAAATTGCCTAAGAACACATTTCTCAGATCGCATGCCCTTTGTTCAATGCATGACTGCATTTATGTACTTAATACCATGTAAATGCTATGTAAATAGTTGTAATACTGTATTGTTTAGGGAATAATGATAAGAAAGAGTCTGTACCTGTTTAGTACAGATGTAGTTTTTTTTAAATATTTTCGATCTGTCGTCGGTTGACCCCATGGATTGGAACCCATGGATGCGGAGGGCCAAATATATATTGAATCTGTAATTTGCTGGGTCTGTACTCAGAGCAGAACTGAAATTACCTCAGTAATAAATAGTCTATAGTTCTCATTTCAGATGAAAATTCAGTTGTCCTCAACAGCTTTTTTATTGTTTGCATAAGTGATCCTCAAATCTGATGTGTTCCAATTTTTGTAGAACTTTCATTTATACAACTTTCACATCTGTAACTATGCAGTGGTACCTCACAACTGATATTTCCTTTATCCATTGACAGATGATTTTTGCCTTCTCTCTTGTGGCCACTTGTTGCCTGCTACTGCTAGGGGATCAAAGGCTGGGTCTTGCCTAGGCAATGGGGTTTGAGAAGTGTTTGTGGTGGATCTGGCCCTTTCCCCTCAATGTGCCAAGGGGACCCCCAGATCCTCTGGATGCCTGGGACCTGGAGTTTGCCTGTTGATATCAAATTGCTGAACAGGTGGGTGTTTTCTTCCCAGGCCCACACTTCCCTCTCCCCTCCTACGGTCCTTGCACCTGCTGGGGGTGGGGAAGGGGTTCAGTGGCTGGTGGTCCTAGGTGATGGCAAGGTGGTCTCACTGGCTGGGGATGGTGGAGACTTTGCCCATGCTGTAGTAGTGAAGATGAGGGCAGACAGGAGTGGTGGGTGCGACCTTCCCAGGCCCCATGGAGCAATGGGGATGGCTTGAAGGCTTTTATCTGCCAGGACCCAAGGCAGGCATAATACTTGTAACAGAGATGATAGTTTTGTAAATATAAAACCAGTATATTTAATTACTCCTTGTTTTCCCTCTGAGACTCAGCTATAAAAATTATCACTAGAGGGCAGGAGAGACTTCTTTAGCAAGACAACAGAGTTAGCCCAGGCTAACTGCTTCTCCCAGTCTGGGGGTAGTACTGACTAATCTTTGCCTGTTCACAGCACACGTAGAAAATAAAAATAGGTATATGACACACTGGTGTAAACGAAAGGTGATTTGGGAACACCTACCTGGAGCTTAGTGAAACAAATTCACATTTTCTTCATGTTATGTTACTATGATAAAATAGAAAATAAAAGAAAATATTAAACATTGAATTTGTATAAAATTCTAAATAAAATCATTTTAAATACTTTATTGTTAAACATAAGCTTGCTTCAATTAGCATATCTTTTTATATCTAATATTAGTCTTAAAATGGCAACATAAAATTTCCTGTAAAGATTTCCAATGATTTCTTCAAATTCTTGATAGTCATCATTGACAAGAAATTTTGTTTATACAAATTGGTGATAAAAAGCTAAAAGCAACTTCATAACTACTTGAAAATATATGCCAGCTGTAATTATATTTATTATTATTATTATTATTTTTGAGACAGGGTTTCACTCTGCTGCCCAGGCTAGAGTGCAGTGGCATGATCATAGCTCATTGCAACCTCAAACTCCTGGGCTCAAGCGATCCTCCAGCCTCAGCCTCCTGAGTAGCTGGGACTACAGGCATGTGCTACCCCACCTGGCTTATTTTTCAATTTTTTGTAGAGATGGGGGTCTCGCTCTTGCTCAGGCTAGTCTAGAACTCCTGGCCTCAAGCAATCCTTCCATCTCAGCCTCCCAGAGTGCTAGGATTATAGGCATGAGCCACCATGCCTGTTCTATAATTATATTTAAAGACTATAACAACCTGTTCTTTTCTTTGTTGATAAATGCAGTGTTGAAATTTCTTGTGATAGGCATTGGATTTAGCACCCATCAAACTTTTTCTATTCCAGTGCACTAAAATAATGGTGAAGCACTAATTTTCAGAATACACATGCATTTTTAGAGCAGTTCCCTGCAGCCAGCTTGGATGCGATTGAAGAAGCTCAGCTGCTGCAAAAGATAGAAACAGCTTGTATACGAAGAGTGATGATTGTCCTGATTTGTCCTGAAGGTTCTGATTCATGCCTTCTGACCTGACATGACTCTTCATAGCATCTCCTTTCGCTCAAAAACCAATAAAAATGAAGCATAACAGTTTGGTGTTGATACACACACAATGTAGATGAATCTCAAAACAATATTATGAATGAAAGAAGCCAGACACAAAAAAGTACATAGTGTATCATTCCATTTATTTGAAATTCTTGAACAGGCCAAACTGATTTCTGGTTATGGAAAGCAGATGAGTGGTTGTCTGGGGCAGCGGTGGGCGGGGGGAAGGAGGCTGACTGCAAAGGGGCACACGGGGACTTTTGGGGGCGACGACAAGGTTTTCTGTCTTGATTGTGGGAGTGGTTACACTGGTGGATCACTCAAATACACGTTTGTGAAGACTCATAGTACTGTATATTTAAAATGGATCCATTTTATTGTATGTAAATTATACCTCATTAAAGTTGATTTTAAAAAAGAAAGTATATCAGTTTGGACAATGAGTTATATGGTTTCTGTGCATATGTGCGAGGGTAGAGATTCAGGGCTGCCTTCTGACATTGCGGCCGCCAGGAGCTCCCTCCTGCTCTCCTTGCCCCTCACCCCTCACCCCTCTTGGCCTGTGCTCTGTGCTCCCTGGAATGTAGGACATGTGCTCCTCCAGTGGTCCCCCGGCCCCCTTGCCCGCAATGGGCAGTGGCACACTATGCAGCAGCCTGCCGAGGGACATGTCCGGGTGGTGGTGGCCTCTCTCATGGCTTAGGGGGACATCACTGTCCTTGCTGTTTAATGGGGCTCACGCTCAGTTCCCTTCAAGGAGCTGCAGGTGAGGCTCTCCCCAGGTGTGACCAGCCCGCACTCCCGTTGCCCCCTCACGTGAGGACGGAGGGCACCAGCGTTTCGCTGCACACCTGTGGCCCATTTGAGGCACTTCCACTGGGAAGCTCTGGCCCGGGGAGGGTCCCTGTGCCCAAACGTAAGGCTTACTAATGAGGCTGGAATCAGAAAGGGGGAGGATATGACATAAAGGAAGTAAATAAATGCCCACCTTTTGGCCCCAGGGGAGGAAGAAGGAGAAGAAGGAGAGAGGAGTGAGAGTGGTCAGACATAGGGGTCTAAATTCCCTTTCTGAGTTTAGCAAGTGCTGGCAAATTTTTCTGTAAAGGGTAGGTAGATCTTAGGCTTGTGAGGTCATGCTGGTCTCTGTTGCGACTACTGAACTCTGCCGTTGTGTGAAAGCAGCCATACACCATGCGTGAACGAACGAAGGCGGCTATGTTCCAATACAACTTCATTTATGGGTGCTGAAATTTGAATTCATGTAATTTTGATTTTTTTCTCAACCATTACAAAATGTAAAGACCATTCTTAGCTCGTAGGCCTTACAAAATGGGTGGTGGGCCTTGTTGGCATAGTTTGCCAACTCCTGGTTTAGAGATGTGCATTTTGCATGGGGTTCCCGAGGGTGGAGAGCTTCTGGAAAGGGGTGGCTCTTGGAATTCTGGGTTTCGGCATAAAGAAGCCATGGCGTTCAGCTTTTCTGGGATGTTCTCAGTTCCTGTGTGTTTTGGAGGGAACTCAGAAGTTTCCTCACCCCCTGGAAAAGCTAATATATTTTAGCTTTCTCAGTACAACTCCTATCCAGAATACAAATGTACTGTTTGACTTTCAGTCATTTGAATTTGACTTTCAAATAGGTTTTCAGAAATCATTAGGCATGACATAAGTAAAATAATAAAAGAGGCCATAAATTGACATACTAATGTGTTAGCAACCAAGGGTTATGAATAATCAAACTTTGAGGTTTTGAGGTCTAAAAAAAGCTGTGTGTGGGGTGACGACCTGAATAAAGTCCAGGATGGAGCCCCTCCAGGTACCACTACCAGGAGCAAATTCGACAGTGGATCAAAGGTGCGTTGCGGTCACTTCCCCTGGTACCCAGAGCAGGCAGCCAGGTAAGAGCATGCCCTTTGGGAAGGGCTGGGATCAGTCCTGTCTCTGGCCACGCATGATGCTTAACACCTGCACACCTCCAGTGTGGCCTGCGCTCGCAGGTATCACAGCCAGCTCTGCTTGCTGCTTGCCGTCCCCTCCCTCCTGGGTCCCACGCCTCACTCATTCTGCATCCCTGGATCCTTCCTTTCATTTTTCTCTTCTCCTCCTCTTTGTTACAACACACACCATCTTTGTGGTTTTGCTCATGGAGGTTTCTGCTGAAATCAGGAATTGGTACCTCAGGGTGATGCTATTGGCCTTCCCTCGCTGGTCACTGTGGGGGCTCTCGTGGGCCCACTGTCTGTGAATTGAGTGGGGGAAAATGGCAGTTTGGCTCAGGAATAGCTAAGCTGGATAACAGCCCTAGTTGTTTTCACATGCTCCCCTGCCTGGGCCCAGGTGGCCCTACTTGCCCGGCTGCCGTGTAACGAGGTCCTGCTGGGAGCCAGCCTTCGGAGTCCTGCTACAGGGGCGGTGTGGCCATAGGCAGCTGGCCTCCCTGATCTCTTCTCTGCTCCCTTCCCTCACCCCCTCTGGCCTCCTCCATTCACCAAGCATCTTCTCTGCACAGCCAACAGACTGTAATTGTGGGTTCTTAGGCTTGCCCCACCCCTCAGCCAGCGGCCGGGCCGTGCTGGTCTTCCCGGCCGCCCTCCTGGACCTAGTACAGGGCCCGGCCCACAGTGGGCCTCGGTAACGTTTGCTGGCCAGAAGTGAACCAGCGGCTCACTAGTGGGATCTGCCCAGGCCTGGCTGGAAACTGGGAGCTGTAGCCAGCCCTTACTGCCATGTCCTCAGGGGCCCTCAGCCACCAAGGGTGTCTGCCTGTTGCTGCACTCCAGAACATTCTGTCATGTTTACTAACAGGGAGCCCAGGGGGTGGAGTGGGATGGGGACCAAGGAGGGAGTCCTGTAACATGACAAGGTCAGGGACAAGGTCAGGGTTACAGAAAGGGACTTTGGCAGGAGCACTGATGTGGGGCAGGTGCAGAGAGCGGGAAGTGGAGAGCAGGGGGAGTGAGATTTATGTCCTAGCCTGGCCCTGCGGTTCCGGCGGGGCCCTCCCCTCCTGGGGAGGAGGGAGAGAAGTGGGCTCCCTCCCATGTCTCCCAGGGAGAGCACAGCAGGCGTGTGAGGGCTCCTGCGGCATCCCTGGGGACTAATTCCCAGAGCCTTGGAGACCCAGGCTCTCGCCTCCCCTGGGTTCTTTCTAGAGGGAATTTCAACTCTCAGGTTTCCTCTGCTGTAGGCTCCAGAGAAGAATTGCTGTAGGAAAGGGCAATTTTGGGTGGCAGGCAGGGATCTCTCTGGGGCCCGGTATTTTGTGGATCGAGTGAGGCACCTGTGAGGCCTTGGGAAGTCGGTGGGCAGAACCACAGCAGCGTGGCCCTCTGTGGCACTGGCTTGAGCTGTCACTGCTGCTTTCATCTTTAACACATTTGTTCTTTCCTTCGCACAGGGCCTTAAAAGGAGACCTTCTAGCATCAGGCTCTGCTAAGGACAAGCAAAGTTAGGCTAAATATGAATTCATTTTCCCATGGCATCAATTTGATGTGAACATTGGTGGGAAATACCACCGATGTTTATATGTTTATATTAAAACAAACATACACATAGAAATAAAATGCGAAATTTGCACGAACGTTTAAGGACACAGGGAACCTGGAGAGAAGTCTCGCGTTTCAGAGGCAGAGTCAGGCCATGCTTCCAGATGCTTGGGATTTGTGATCTTCCCTCTGCCCTTACCGCTGTCTCTCTCTGCATTTTACAAATGAGAAAAGCAGTGTCTGAAGGGTGGGCGGCGTCTTGCCTAAGTGACAACACAGCATAAGAGGTGAGGGTGGCTCTAGAACCCGCATTGCTGGACTCTGCACTCAGTACCTTGTGTATAACACAACAGCGAATCTAAAGTTCCATGTTTTAGCATTTTGGCCTCATTAGTGCCGTGGAAATAACCAAATCTCACCTGTCAAAGTAGTCTTCCGGTGTGGGCTCGTGTCTCAAATCCAGCAAGTCTGGTGGGAGGGAAGGTGGAGCAGTGGAAAGCATTAGGGGTTTAAAGTCAAGAGACTGGATTTTTTTTTTTTTTAGCCAGTTGTTTCAATACTAAGGCTCTGTGACTTTAGGCATATTGTTTAACTCCTTTGGGCTTACCTTCCCTACTGTAGCATATGGTAGCTACACAAGACATTGCCTGACAACCTGCCTTCTATGATGTGGGACCACTGCAGGCCTTTCAGAATCTTCAGACCTGCGGCTGAGCTCTTCCTGGACATTCTAGAGTCCCTGGGGAAAGCCCATTTGGCCTTTTCTGCATAACAAATACCGAGGCTACCACAAATGGGGCTGGGACAGAGTCTGGAAAATCAGCCTCGTACAGGCTCCCTCCAGCCTTTGTCAGGGATCATCTGGCTACGCATTTGGAAGCCATGCAGGCTGCTCAAGGAAAGGGTGTTTGTTGTGAGGATACACCAGGTAATCCCACAGTCACGGGACTGGAAGGACAGCCCGGACTTGGCCGGAGGCCAGCACCCAAGCTGTCCCCATCTCCCAGGGAAGCAGTGGCTGTCATCTTTGCAGCTTTCTCTCTCCTCTCAACTGGCTTCCTCTGCCTGCACGCAGCTGACTCAGCTACCCGCCTGGAGCGGGAGTGCCCCACAGCACCCCTGTCCTCTGCAGAGAGATGGCTGGCGGCTGGGCTGGGGGAGATGGGAGGAGTCTCACTGTGCCACGTGTAAATTTTACTTAGCACCCCTGCTTCTGGCACCGTGCCTCACCTTCACCATCCCCTATGCCAGATATTGCTTGTCCCTGAGTCTCTCTGGAGAAAAAAACCATCTATTTTCTGCCAGAATAGTTTCCTGGAAGTGCAGGGGTGAGAGGGGCTTTGGGGTGGCGATGTTTCCTTATGAAGTCTTCTGCCCTGTTCTCACCCTGGCTCCAATTCCTGAGCCTTTGTGGGGTCGGTGTTTGCAGCCAGCTTGCTTCTTGTGGCATCTCTCTTTGCAGTTGCTTTGGTTTCAGCTTTCTCCACTTTGCTAAGTTGGTTTCCATGATCCAGCGTCTTACCTCTTCCAACAGTTATTGACTTCTCTTGCCCTCTGTCACCTTCATGTCATTCTCTTTGTTCTGTGGGCTCACTCTCTTGCTTTTAAAAAAAAAATCATTCCTTTGGCTTTAGTGGGTGTCAGGAGGAAATGGAGACACCACGTGTTTAACCTCCCATGCTTAATTGGAGGTCCCAGTCACTGTTCAACACATTCTTTCATCTCCATCAGTCCTTTGAAACTGTTCTTGTCAACGACACGCACCATGTTGCCAGATCTCATGGTCACTTCACTGTCTTCACAATGCTCAGACTCTAAGCAGCATTCCACACACTTGGCCACTCCCTTCTTCCTGAAAAACTTGCTTCTTCTGACCTTCATGGAAACACATTCTTCTGCTGCGTCTGCTACATCGCTACTTCCTCCTCTTCTGGAATTCCCATGGACTCTTTCCTTGGTCCTCTTTCCGCCCCCCTCTACACTTTCCCTAGCCGATCTCATCTAGTACTAGGGCTCTAAATATCTTCTATATATCCATGACTCCTACATATTTATCTCTAGCACTGATGTCTTCAACCATCTACCACGACCTACTACCTAATAGGCATTTCAAACTTAACTTGGGTAAATCAGGACTCCTGATTTCCACCTCCAAATCTGTTCCTTCTTAGTGTTCTCCATCCAAGTAAGTGTCATGCTTACATGCCCAATGGACAAAAGACAGAAACTAGAATCATGCCTCACTCTGCTCTTTCCTTCTCCCCACCCATCTACTATGTCAGCGAGCCCTGCCGGTGCCTCCGTGATGTATCACCAACACGTCCACTTCTCTCCATCCCTACTGCTGCCTTCTCCAGTCACGGCTACCGTCATGTCTTGCCTGGACTACTCCAATTGCCTCCTGACTGGTTTCCCTGCTCCCACCATTGCCCTCCATGCCTTATGATCCACCTTCCATATGGTAGTCAAAATGATTCCATTAAAAATACCTATCATGTTACGCCACTCCCTTGTTTAAAATTCTCCAGTGATTGACCTTAAAAGGGAACCCAAACTCCCTTGGCAGAGCACGTGCCTCTGATCCTCTGTGAACTCCTTTTACCACCCTCTCTTGTTTTATAGGCCTCCGTCACATTAGCCTTTCTGTTGCTCTCCAATTCCTACCCCAGGACCTTTGCACTCGCTCTTCCTTCTGCCCAGAATGCATATTGCAGCCACAGCTCCTCATCATTCAGGTGTAAGCTCACATTCACCTCTTCAGAGAGGCTGTCTTAGTCTATTCTATTTAGAGTAGGCACCCTTTCTCCCAAATCAATCTCTAGGACATTACTTTGTTTTGCTTATGTTTAAAAAATTCATAATAGGTATCATTACCCAAAATTGTCTTGTTCATTTATTTATTAATATTTACTTGCATATCATCTAACTTATCATCTAACTCTCCCCATTAAAAAATGAACTCTGTGAGGAAGGACCCTGGTCTGTATTGCTCATTTTTCATATCTTCACCTACTACAGTACTTGGAGTACAGTAGGTGCTCAGTAAATATCTGTGCAATAAATGAACGAATGACCAATTGAGCTAAAGGGACTATGAGCAGGGACTGTTCCCAGAGAAGGGGATGTGGGCAGAACAGGCGTCCCGCAACACGTCTCTTGAACTTTTGTTTTATTCTGGGCCACAGTGTGATGCGGAGTCTGCCAATTTATAAAGTGCCAGTGAGCAGAAACTGAAGGTTGAGGGTGAGGCCAGGGGCAGTGGGTGGGGGAGCGTGGCACGGCTCAGTGAAGATGCAGCAGATGTCTCTCTCTACAAAGATTTCGCTCTGTTCCTCTGCCCCAACAAGCACAGCTTTTTCATTGTGACGTTCTGTAACTTTCTGTGCAACTTTTTTGTTTTCACAGCTTTTGGGTAACTTTCCATGTGCTGTGCCAGCTCCATCAAGTGCAGAGGTGAGGAGTGGGACTCAGAATGGCCAGGAGGGGCTGAGACCATCAGAGAGGGCGGACGTGTGTGTCATTTGCACCTGGTGCTGACTTGCAGCTCTCCTTTGGAGAATGACACACAGGATGTTCCCGTGTGGCTCTTTTTAAAGAGAAATATTAAAAGAAGCCCATTTTGTCTCCAAGTGAAAACTAAAATCCATGGTCTACAGCACAGAGCAAATGTTAAGACACAAATTCTCCCCAGGAGTTTGGGCTGGAGTCTGGGAAATGACTGTTTATCACAGTTTCCTTTTCTTTGTGTTTTCCTGTGGTTATTGAAGTTTTTGGTTTGGGGGGAAAAAAACAAAAACAAAAATAGCAACATATTTACAAAAAAGAGAGGGAGAGATAAAACTTTAACCTTTTGAAGAGCGGAAAGAGGGAAGCAGGGCGTCTGAGAATATTTCCTTTGTGAGTGATCTGAGGCTCCAGGGGGACCAAAGCATTCTTGTGGGATTTTTACAGAACTAAGGAAGGCTGGCATGGGCCCTGCTCTTGGAACCTCAGCATCCTCCTTCACTGCCCTCCAGGCTCTGAGTGAACCGAGTGAGCAGCAGCTGTGCTGGGGACAGCAGGAGCCTGCCATGCCCTGGCGGTGGCTTCCACGGGGGCTCCTCCTCCCTCCTGGCATGCCTGCATCCTGGGCTGTGATCGCCACTCCTTTAGCTCCTCAGGAAAGAGGCAGTGAGAGGAAAACGCTCAGTCATCTTGCAGGGACTTGGCATCTCCCAGCAACATGTTCCTATTGACTTAACAGCACAGGTGGCTGTCAGGTCCCAGGTAACGTGCTCTGTGATTTGAGTCCTCGCTGTTTCTCGGGCCCCTTCATGTCTGACCCAGTCCTCACTCCAGACCTTGCTTCTTAATTAATCCATGTGCTTATGTAACATGTGACACACCTACATAGCAACGTGGCGTGTTCAGGCCACGTTCTCTAGCGTTCTGGCTTGTTTTACAGTTTCTAAGGGGGTGGGGGCAGTGGTTGCCGGCTTAATCTGGGCATCGAGATCTGCCTGTTGGAATCTACCTGGCCTAGGTAGCTCTCTATAGCAACCAGGTGTCTCTTATTACCAGAGAGGGGCTTTCTCCCGAACTCTGTAAAGAGAATGACAACACCAAAATCAGTCTAGACTGACTTAGCTGCCACTAGGAGAAGAGGCCTACACAAGTGGACTCAAACACATATACACAAGTCACCACAAAGAGGATGAGGTGCTGTTCAGTGATCGATGCTAATCTCCCTTTCTAGGGGACTGTGACAACTGTGGCCAGATGTGGCGAGGAGATTATCTCCGTCCTGATCTGTTGGAATCCTCTTCTTTCATTGTTCTGGCCTGGTTTTGTTTCTTAATCCTCTTCTGCATGCAGACTGTTTGCATACCACCTTGTTAGCACTGAAACGGTTTGCTTTCTTAAAATGGGGCTCATATCAATAGC
>CAUYSK010093779.1:0-14943 GCA_963575035.1 Avahi laniger
TTGGCTAGAGTGTTTGAGACAGAAAAGAGAGCAGATCAATATATATATATATATATATATATATATATATATATATATATATATGGCTGTCCTTTAGCTGAAGCTAAGACACAACACTAATTAACACTAATTTTTTCTCATTGAAAACCAGGGCCATATCCTTAATTATAACGACAGGATGGACATGTCATCTGCATTGTTGTTACTGGAGTGTTTCAATCTGTGATTTTTATCTGTCCTGCCTGGCACTCAGAATCACCTCAAATGTAAGCAGCACCCTGACTTTCCTCTGAAGAATCCCGCTCTGCCCCTCATGATCTAGGCATGAGTATGCGGTCTAAGGCTCCCCCCTGACATCTCATTCTCTGGGACAGCAATAGTACTTCCTGGGTTTTTTCACAGAAGTATGTGGAAAAGGGAGCTCTCTTTTTCCTGACAGGTCTAAAGCTTCCAAAGGCCATCTTGCCTCAGTAAAGTTGAAATCTTCCTGAATCGGATAAGCAAACCAGCTTAGAGGGAACTCAAGCTGAGATTTGGAGAAAGATTAATTCCTGACTGTGTAATTATTAGCCCTCTCTGAAGATGGACCTGTGCTATTAGGTTTGTGAACCAACTCATTTCCTTTGATTTTTAAGCCCTTTGAGCTGGGCTGTGGTCATGTAAAGCCAAAAAATTCCTCTTTATTGACTTTGTTTTTCTGTCTGTATTTCTCTGTAGCCTGTAAATAATTCAAAGTCGGGGATTATATCTTAATAAGATTTCTATATTAAATATCCAGTAAAGCATTTGATAAATGTTCTTAAATGAGTAATTGGAGAGAAAAATGTAGACAAATACATAGAAATTTGTCTTTGATTGAAAGATTCATGTAGTAGCAACAAAGTATTTAAAACTATCTTGACATCAAAAAATTTTTTATATTTATTCCCTTTTTATTTAAACTTTGGTAGTAAAGGAAGGAGATGTTTTAATTGTCAAGTTGTATGCAACTGACTGCATATTGTTTTTTTTACTTTCAAAATATTAAGGGGGTACAGCAGTTTTTGTTACATGGATACGTTTTATAATGCTTAATTCAGGGTTTTTAGTGTCTCCATCACCCAAATAGTGTTCATTGTACCCAACAGGCAGATTTTACTCCTCCCTTACTTTCCCCTCCCTCCTTCTTGATTTTCTGTGAACTTCACATCTCTTTGTGCCTGTATGTACACATTGATTAACTCCTAATTATTAGAGAGTACATGTGATGTTTGTTTTTCCATTCCTAAGATACTTCATTTAGGATAATGGTCTCCAGTTCCATCCAAATTGCTGCAAAGGACATTATTTCATTCCTTTTTATGTCTGAGTAGTACTCTATGGTACAAATATTCACATTTTCTTAATCCATTCATAAATTGATGGGCACTTAGGTTGATTCCATATCTTTGCAATTATGAAATGTGCTGCATTAAACATTTGAATACAAGTGTCTTTTTAATAAGATAACTTCTTTTCCTTTGGGTATATACCCAGTAAGTGGGATTGCTGGGTCGAATGGTCAGTTGACATTTATTTTTTTGAGGAATCCCCATACTGTTTTCCATAGGGATTGTGCTAATTCACAGTCCCAGCAATAGTGTATAAACATTTCTTTCTCTCTGCATCCATGCCAGTATCTATTGTTATATATTTTTTTGTTATTGTTGTTGTTGTTTATTTTTTTATTTCAGGATATTATAGGGTATAAATATTTAGGTTACGTATATTGCCTTTACTCCACCTGAGTCAGAGCTTCAAGCGTGCCCATCCCCTAGATGATGCGCATCACACTCATTAGGTGTATATACCCATCCCCTCCTCCCTCATCCCATCTGTCCGATACCTGATGAATGATATTACTATATGTTCACTTAAGTGTTGATCAGTTAATACCAATTTGACGGTGAGTACATGTGATGCTTATTTTTCCATTCTTGTGATACTTTACTTAGCAGAATGAGCTCCAGCTCTATCCAGGATAACACAAGAGGTGCTAGGTCACCATTGCTTTTGTGACTAAGTAGAACTCCATGGTATACATATACCACATTTTATTAATCCATTCATGTATTGGTGGGCACTTGGGTTGTTTCCACATCTTTGCAATTGTGAATTGTGCTGCTATAAACATTCTAGTGCAGATGTCTTTTTTATAGAATGTCTTTTGTACCTTTGGGTGGATGTCCAGTAGTGGGATACCTGGATCAAATGGTAGTTCTACTTGTAGCGCTTTGGGGTATCTCCATATTACTTTCCACAGAGGTTGTACTAGTTTGCAATCCCACCAGCAGTGTATGAGTGTCCCTTCCTCTCTTCATTTATTGTTTTGGGACTTTTTGAGAAAAGCCATTCTCACCGCAGGTAAGTGATATCTCAATGTGGTTTTGATTTGCATTTCCCTGATGATTAGAGATGTTGAGCATTTTTTCATATGTTTGTTGGCCATTAGTCTATCTTCTTTTGAAAAATTGCTGTTCATGTTCTTTGCCCACTTTTTGATAGGGTCGTTTGATTTTTTCCTGTTGATTTTCCCGAGTCCTAAGTAGATTCTGGTTATAAGCCCTTTATTGGATTTGTAGCATGCAAATATTTTCTCCCATTCTGTAGGTTGTCTGTTTGCTCTCGTGACAGTTTCTTTGGCTGTGCAGAAGCTTTTTAATTTGATCAGGTCCCATTTATTAATTTTGGTTGTTTCTGTGATTGCCTTTGGGGTCTTTTTCATAAATTCTTTGCCTAGGCCAATGTCTAGAAGAGTATTTCCAACATCTTCCTCCAGAATTCTAATAGTTTCATGCCCTGGGTTTTAGTCTATTATGCACCATGATTTGATTTTGTGAGAGGTGAGAGATGCGGATCCTGTTTCAGTCTTCTACATGTGGCTATCCAATTTGAGGGACATTTTCTTTACAGCAAAACAATCAAAATGAGTTCAATTTTAGCTCCTGTCAGCACTCTTTCAACAAAAAAAGTACAAATATATTGATAAAGTGTAAAAATAAATTAAATGATAAAATGTATTTATTTAAATCTATGTTTATACCTTTTTGTTTATATATATAAAATTATATTTTTCTTTCGTCACTTATTTACATCAAAATACAACTTCCTTCCTTGTAATTCTGCCAAGTCTGACATGAGGCTAGATCATTTCAGAGACTTCAATATAGAGAATTTCTGGGAAAAAGGAAGAAGGGGAAGGTACCGATTTAAGAACTTTTTAGTACAAGGAATTATGTAACTAAACCAGAACTCTACCATATTTTTCCCCCTTATATTTTCTGAGTCTAGGAAGTGAATGAAGATGACTATTATTAAATCATTTGTTTGCCATATCTCCCTATAAAACATATGGCCATAGACACTTCTATGGCATCCCTCCACTGTTTCTCAGTAGCGAGAGGGGAAAATGATGCATTAAGGCAAGAATTAAGTCAAGGAGCTTCTTGTGGGAAATAATTTTATAATTTATTTTATGAGAAAATGCAGTGATTGTGTTAAGAACTTCAATAGATTATGGGGTGTGAACCCTTGCGATTAGACATTAAATAATATTTATTCATTGGTATACCAAGAATTTGTACAATTTTTAAAACAATTAAGCACTGAAACTTTAATACATTAAATTTTTATGAGTACATCTAAAATTAAAGTAGGGAGTAAGAGGATAATTTATGTTCTTTTCTCTTTCCATTTTTTCTTTTCTCTTTTTTCTTTCTTTCTTTTTTTTTTTTTTTTTTTTGCAAAAAGGATCTATTCACAGTTACTGTCTTCTGTTTAGTTGAAAGTTGTCTTGGGAATTCTGTTATGCAAAATTTTGTATACGGTAGCAGCTTTCCGTATCCCACACATGTTGAGGAAAATAAGAAATAAGAAAATATCACAATATGAATAAAAATCTAATGATGTCAAAATTGTGAAATCTCTCCAGAGTTTATAAAATGATTAAGTATATTAAATAATATCTTCTTTCTCGGTGTTTCTGAGATTTCCTAGTCAGTAAGGAAGCTAACTGAGCCCCTGTCAGCAACCCTGTACCGTGCGAGATGTTTTCACATGTACCACTGAACCTGCATAGCAACCTCAGGAGCATTTTCTTTTTTTTGCACAAAAAGTGAAGCTCAACCAAAGAATAAATTAACAGCTTTCCCAAGGTCACAAGATAGGAAGCAACTGATCAGGAACTTAAACCTAATTCTGCCTAACTTCAAAACCTATTACTTAAGGGATTTGCCTTTTGGTTGACTGCTTTTTCAAGTAAGTAGTGAAAACAATACCTCTACATGGCAGAAACTGGAACTCTGCTGTAACAAGCTCTTTCCAAATGAAAAATGGCATCATTCTTTGCTTTCTTCATTTAATAATAGGCTATATAATTTATCTAATGATATATATTTATTAGACTTTATACATATTATAATATAAATGTTTATGCAAAATAAAAATGTTTCTATTCATCTTCTATTCTTTAATTATACTTCTAAGTGTTCCTGTAATAATAATAAATGTTATTATTTTTTAGGTCTATGTTTTAACCAGAGAAATAACAAGAAGAATTTGGATTGCAAATCAATAAATATTACTTAAGTGCACACTAGAGACCCAGAAAGAAGTCGAGGTGCTGTAGGGCATCAGATAGAACCCTCTGGGCCAGTTCCTGTTTTAAGTATTAGTGTATAAACTGCTAAAATATGCAGTGTATAATCAAGTAGTAAAATATGTGTTATGAATTATAAAACCTTTAGAAAGTTAGAGGAGAAATTAAGGAATAAACTTTAGCAGTGTAAAGATAAGGAGGTAGAGCATCCCTGTTACATTTAAAAGTCTAAATATGTGTACTCTGAAGAGTTATTTTCTGGAGTGCACTGGAATTTCTCACTTTAAGGAAAGCAAAATTTTCAGCAGGGAGAGAATTTAGAAAGAAGAGGATATCATTGGGATAATCCAGTTAAAATAAATGGGAAGTCACAAATTGAAGTATAGAAACCACTAGTTTCCTTTATTAGAATTTTTTAAAGCAATATCCCTGCTGGTCTCCTGTGCTCATGCTGGATCAATTTGAGCAAGAACACCATATGAATAATGTCCACAGCATATTTAATTACCTTTCTTAATTACTCAGAGATCTGTAGCAGCAAGAGTATCTCACATGGGTCCACTTTACTTCTGCTTCACAATCAAGTGTGCAACCAGGTTTTCTTTAGTTAGAAAACAAATCTGCAGAACTGTAAACAGAAATCACTAACAAGCAACAAAGGTGGACACTTCTATGGCCCAAAGTCTTGCATTTCAAAAACCTATTCTTTTATAAAAGGCAATTCCAGACCTCCATGTTCACAAGTTCTCCTCCAAGTTTCCTGGATTAATCCTATGTGTGGTCTATGAGAAACTAGGGAGTCTCTACTCCTTTAATTGTAATCAACCGGACCAAGGAGCTAGCCACATACCACATGACTCAAATGCTAGAGCTATTTGGTGCCATGGAAAGGTTAATTACAATCCTTGAAACAATGTGGCATTTTATTTTGCATCCATGAATCATTCTCTGTCTGGTCTAGTCTGCTGGGATTCATTTCATAGTAAACTAATCTTTAGAGTGTCAGATTGTGATTAGCAAGAGTGACACATTTTACAGATTGGATCCACGAAGCTGTGCCTACCTTGTTGCTATAGAAAGTTTGGTAGAGATCGTGGTGATAATAATCTTGACATAAGGGAAATTGGCATAAAATTAAATATGCGTCACCTTACAAAACAAAATTTGACCAAGATTTCACATCCAGAATAGCTAAACTATTCTGAACAGCCTATATGGTTAGATATATTATTATAAATGGGACGATTATGCTTGTAAGGGGAAGGAGACTGTCTCTGCCTAACAGGTTAATTTACATTTGCATGTTTGTCAGTTAATCACATTTACACTTTAGGGTAGTATTTGAAAGGTCACGATGTAAAGAGAGATTCTTGTCCTATTAGGTTTAAATATCAGCATGTTCTGAATATTCAGACAATGTTCTTAACTTTTAGAAAAATGCAACACATTTTCTAAGAATATTATTTACCAAAAATTATTATAGATAAAAGAAGAATGTAAGGAAGAATCTTGAAGATATTAGATGTCAGGAAGGATACATGAATAAACCAAAGCAAGTGGCATTATAAATGCCTTTGCATCTCCTAAGAATGTTTGTGATTTGCATGATTGACTGTGTCCCCCTATAATTTAGTGGAATGATATCCAAATTTTACCCTCCCAATATGCCCAGAACCTATTGGTGATGAAAGTAAATTGGGTCTTCCTTCAGCCAGCAACTTTTGTTTATCAGACTTGAAAGAGAACTTTTACAATTGAGAAAGACAAATGAGGGAAGAACACTTGAAAGAGGTCTTTCTTACTTCCTCTTTCCTCAAACAAGTACACATAGCTATGGGATAAGGAAATTTACTCTCGAGTCCACAGTTAGGGTAATGGAGTTTGATGTGTGCAGAAAGGGTGAAAGAGAGATGCAGTCGTATTAACTTCTATTTCCAAATGTATGTTATCAGGATGAAGTCTATCTGTCGAAATCGTCTATGATATTTTTGTATTAAAAATTGTAAACTCCTAAAGAGCTCTTTCTATTTATCTTTGTAAACAACTTAGAGCAAGAGTAGTTGCTCACAATGAAGATTCACATTTGAAATCTGTGAATTAACCACTTAAGTCTCTTGCCAGGCATTAACATTTAAAATATAAAACATAGGAATTTTAACACATGAAAGAAAACTGTTTGTGCCATTTGAAGATAGTTGTGTCTTTATGTAGCACTGCCAAAATTTTGTGCAAAAGAAGTCAATCTTATGTTGCTGACACCAGTCCTCTGCAAAACCTGCAGATATAAAAGTTGAGGAATAAATTATAGCACTAATAAAGTTAACCTGGTAGAGTTCAAAATGGCATGTGCAGCAGAGAAAAAAAGCAAACAGAAACAGTTCATGCTGTTATAATTGCTACAATTTCATTGGCAATTTAAATAAAATAATTCAAATTGCTGCAATTAACATAGGCATAGAATTCAAAGGATAGTGAGTGACCTCACACAAAACACACTGTGGAATCAGCCCTCCTCCAAAGAATTAACCTTCATAAATCATTTGCATCCAGAGGATGCCTGGCTTCATGCTCCGCAAAGATTATCAGCACAGGAAGAGCAAGGCCCCTAAATGAGAACTCCCATCAACAGCAAGCACTGTCTCCTGGTTTATATCATCCATGTGAATGCACAGAGATTGGCTGTGTTACATTCACAAACTCCCTGGCTGAAGGTGGGATTTTGCTTTTTCTGCATGGGTGCCCCCTCACAGCTTAAAAAGAACCCATCAGCAAGGACTAAAGGCTGCTGTAATGCTGAGAAGTGAATCTGATTCACATTGACAGGGATTCCACCTCTACTTGACTGCAGGGGCACAAGACCACCTTGTCTGTGGTTTAGCTCTGGATAAAGGGCTCTCTCCTCCGACGCGTTAGAGCACAGAAACCACAAATTGTTATTTGCAATGCAGGGGAAATGTGTTCAACGTTTCTCCAGTCACCTGAAACCAGATTTAAAACATATTATCCGGGACACATTGGAAGCTTTTTCTCTTATTAGGTCAAACTTATGCAAGCACAGAACTGACAGTACCAAAAATAATGATTTGTGGTGAAAAATTGAAAAAGTAACAGTTGGGTGAGTCTAATATGAGTGAGAGATGACCTCTACTATCCCTTGTTCTGAGGTCAAGATTTGGGGAACAAAGCAAACCGTTTGAACAACTGCCTAATAGAAAGGGCTCAAAAGCACTTTTAGCATCTAGAATGCATGATTTATTTTTAACCCCTTAATAATAATCTTGACTCTGGATGATGTCATTTCAATATCATAAAACTCTTCTCTCTGCCAATTTTGAGTTCACAAATAGATGTTTTACAACACAAAGGCAAATTAAGTATTGAATTACCATTTACCGCTCACATTTTCCCTTAAAATTTTTGTCCTACTAGTTCTGTGTGTGTGGCCTTGTCTGCTTAATTTATACCAATGCATTGTTTAGTCAAAATAATATTTTAAATAAGCTTTATGTTAAATTTAATTCATGTGATAGTTATTAAATCATTGGCAATAGGTGAGTAAAAGAATAATTAATAATGGAAATAACCCAAATCAATTTGAAGGAGAAAGTACAATTGCACCTGCTGTGGAAATGATAATTGTGCATTGGGAGGGAACTGGACCTCTTTGCAAATTATGCATATAAGTGATATTCTCTCAAACAGGGACAGCAATAAACAAAAGCATCTATTTAAATTAGCATCTCCTCTCCAAGGAGAATGGGGAGCAGCCTATTAGGGAAATTCCATAAATAGCCATGACTGGATCCAGAAGTGTCCACCAGAACAAAGTGGTGAGAGATGTAAAATAAAAGTGAAAAGATATGCAGAAACATGTACCTTGCTTGTGAAAAGTTCAAGTCCAATTAGTCAGGGGGAAATAAAAAGAGTGTTAGCAAAATGAAAGAAAAAAAACGGAATTCAAACCTAGAAAATGTAATAAGAATTCCTAAATGCAAAACATTTGTATGCAAATCAGTAGAAATTAAAGAACGTTCTTTTTGAAATAAGTACTTCTTAAAAGGCTGCCAAAATCAGATTCTTAAGTGGTTATCTGAACATTAGTTGAAACAGCTTAAATGGTGCATGCTCACGAATAACAAATTTTGGTAATTTATTCCCAAAGTGACCTTTTCCAGGCCATAATAAATCATCCATACACAGTGTCTTTTCCATGAACCTTCCATTAAAAGAAGGCAAAAATGGAAGTGCCGCTGAGAACGTGAGGCAGTCGCTGACTCCAATAAGACTGAAATTGGAGCATGAAAGTACGAATCTAACTCGCTGGCTGAAATTTGTCTTTGAAGAAAGTACATGTCCTGTGGCTACACCCCTGAAATCATTCCTTCCTCATGCCCCAAATTTGTTTCACTTCTATATCTAGTCAGGAAAAGAAGAGAAGTAATTGCTCTCCCCGTTTGGATTCAAATGTTGAATAAGAAAATCAGTTTAAATAAATGAAAAAATGATTATTGAGGATTGTATTTGTCCTATTGATACAGAAGCCCAAGGGGATAACTTTTGAATTTAAGTTTTGAGACTAAAAATATTCAGTATTACTCCTATTTGAAAATAAACCATTTAAATCAATTTAGTGGTAATAATAATGATAACTTTTCATCCTTCACACTCTTCCTCTTTTTAACCAGAATTCGGGAAAATCTAGAGCTTCATTACAGCAGTTTCTGTAGTTCATTCACCTCATTGTGCATTGTTGCTTACACATTATGTGATTTTCATATATATTTATAAGAATGAATAGTCCATCTTAAAGTAAAGAAGAACAAAGATGGGAATGTGAGAGTGACATGCTTGATATAAATTTATATTTTAAAAATTATATCATATATATAAATACAGACACAAAATATATATTTGTGCAACTAAGTATAGTTGTAGAGAAGAAAGGAAAAGAAAAGAAAACATAGCAATGTAACTATTGTCATACCCAATAGAGAGTTTAAGCAAAATATAAAACCATGCTTCATATTGTTCATAAATCACTGAATTTTAAATTTCAAGTGAATGATACTTAAAATTCTCCAGATGGAAATGGTTTACCCATAAGCTACCCTCTATGACTTTCTATAATTACAAAACAAACAATGCCACAAAGTAAATGAAGTTGATAATTTGTTATAGTTTTATAGCATCATAAGTACAATGACAATTGGATGTTATACCCTGTATTAAAAATACATAGATACATTGTAGAAAGTCTAATCAGATAGAGTTCAAACAAGCTAGAATGTAATATTCAGCTTTGAAGAGTGCTTTTGATAAAGGAATGGTGAGCACAAAACACTGCTGAAATAACAGATCAGTAAATGTGCAACAAAAATAATAAAATATATTAAAATAAAATATAGATTTCAACTTAAATATAGATTTAAATCATCTTTAAAATACACTGTGGATTTTAAACTATACTGTGGAAAGAAGTGCCCAGATCACAAAAGATTGCATAGCTCTGTGCAGCCAGTAATGGACAATTTATTGACATGTACTTCTCCGATAGTGTGCATTATTGTCAAGGAAAGAATGAGCTGTGCTCCATGCTTCTTACTGGAAGCAAGGCTTGTCCTTGATCAGACATATTAGATGCAGTCAACCAAAGAAGCAAAATATTTCTCAAAATGCCTTTATGACAACTTGAATATAGAGGAAAAGGGGGAAAAATCCAAGAGTCTACATGAACTACCTGCACTGGGAAAGTAGAAGGTGAAGAGGACATTTTTCAGTTTGACCAGGGATCTATTGCTCATAGAGAAAGGTTAAGAAAACTAGAAGAACACAGGTGTCATAGTGTTAAAAGTAGGCTTTAAATAGCTCTGGAGAGAAATATCAGAGGACTTAGAATAAAAGTATTCACTAACCCACTATATTTCTTGTTAATATTTTATTTTCTTTAAGAAATATATTTCAGAAATCCCTTACATGAAATGAAAAAAAGTAGTTCTGCTCTTTTTGAACAATGCCTCTCTCAAAGCATTACTTACGAATTATTTAACCTTTCCTTATTTGTTCATCTAGTGAGTAATGATTAGGTAATAACTTAAAAGAAAGAGTTAGAGTTCAATAAATTGTTCAGTGCTTCCTATATTAACATAAATCTTAAGAATAATAGCAACTTCAGTTAAAAAAAAAATAGTGTGAGATGTGGATATCAAACCAGCAGGATTTTGTTCCTGTTGGAGAAGTGTATTTTCAGTGCTAAATTACCTTAATATAACCACTTTAATCTGATTTCTTTTACTTGGGGCAACAAACAAAAGACTTTTATGCAAATGATGAAGAGAATACTGTAATGAAAGTCTGCAGTTAGGAATTAAAACCTAGAAAAACCTTTACTGACTTGCTTTTAGATGGCTGATGAATCAACTGAAATTGCTATGTATCACTTTCTTCACTTGTACCACCATGGCATGCTGCTCCAGATATCTTGGATTTATAGTAATCAAGTCTTTTGATCAGGAACCATTTGCATTGCATACTATGTCTGCATTGTATCATTTTTTCTGAGATGTTGATCACTATACAATGTAAATAATGAAAGGAGTAAAAACTGAGTGAAAGGAGAGTAAAATGAATCATCCCAGTTCCACTCAACAGGGGAACTGTATTGCTGAAAGTAGAACACAAACATTTGATTCCCAGACAACTGCTGAGCCAACTTTGCCCCAAAGGTAATAATTTTTCAAATGAAATTTCACTAGCTAACGAGTAGGTGGGATCACTCATTGTGCGATACAATGAGCAATTGATTAAGTAGACTCTTTGGTATTAAGCAGATGTTTAGTGACTTAGGAAGGAAATGGGAAAGGAGGTAGGAATCAAGCAAGCACAATGTACAAAGCTGTATGCATTTTAAACTGTTGTAAGTCAGGTAGCAAAAAATGTCTATTTATAAACAACCATGTTGGGGAAATAATGACCACATTGCATTTGCCAACAAGAAATTGGTTTGCTTGATGTAGCCTAAGGAGTAGAGCTTCTATGTTGTAATTTCAACCAGGCAGAAGGAGAGATTTATGTACAGTACTGCTTTTTCTTAGTGGTAGATATGCAACTGGCTATTAGTAGTATTCTTATTTCTTTCACTGAAGCTTGTGATCTTCTGGAAAAAAAAAATGGAAAATGGGGCTATAACAGCCATTATTTTGCCAATAAAACAACCAAGTTTCATTAACTTTTCATTTGTCTCCAAGTTTATAAATGCCATGTATCTATTTATTTTTCACCATTTCCACTGCTTCCACCACAAGTCAATATCCTTTTTTATAGCTATATAGTTTCCTATTGTGCATATGCACCACAATTTCTTTATCCATTCTTCTGTTGATGGACACTTAGGTTGATTCCAAATCTTGGCTATTGCAAATAGTGTTGCAATGAACAGGGAAGGGAAGATATTTTTTTGATATGCTGAATTCCCCTCTTTTGGGTATATTCCTAGTGCTGGGATTGCTGAATTACATGGTACTTCTATTTTTAGTTTTTCAGTAATCTCCATATTATTCTCCATAGTGGTCTCACAAACTTACGTTTCCAAAAATGTGAAAGGATTCCACCTTCTCCACATCCTTGCCCGTATTCGTTATTGCTTGTCTTTGACTTCACTCCTTAATTCTACCAAGCATTCAAAGAAGAACTAATACCCACCCTCCTTAAACTATTCAAAAGAACTGTGGAGGAAAGAATACTCCCAAACTCAATCTACAATATTGGTATCACCCTGATACCAAAACCACAACAACAACAAAAAAGAAAATTATAGGCCACTATCTCTAATGAAATAGATGCAAACATCCTCAACAAAACACTAGCAAATTGAATTCAACATACTAAAAAGATTATTCATCGTGATCAAGTGGGATTCGTCCCAGAGATGCAAGGATGGTTAAACATCCTTGCAAATCAATCAATGTGATACACCATATCAACAGAATGAAGAACAAAAGCTATATGATCATTTCAATTGATGCTGAAAAAGCATTTGATAAAATGCATCATCCCTTCATGATAAAACTCTCACAAAACTGGATATAGAAGGAACTTAACTCAACATGATAAAAGACAAATGACAGACCCATAGTGATAGGGAAAAAGTGAAAGCCTTTCCTCTAAGATCTGGAACAATGCAAGGATGCCCACTTTCAACACTATTAATCAACATAGTTCTAGAAGTTCTATCTAGAGCAGTCAAACAAGAGAAAGAAATGAAGAGCATCTAAATTGGAAAAGAAGAAGCCAAATTATCCTTGTTTGCAGCAGATATGATTTTATATCTAGAGAAACCTGAAGACTGTACCAAAAAAAAAAAACTATTAGAACTGATAAACAAATTCAGTAAAGTTGCAGGATACAAAATCAACATATAAAAATGAGTAGTATTCCTATATGTCAAGAGTAAACAGTCTGAAAAAGAAACCAAGAAAGGAATTTCATTTACAATAGATCTAAATAAAACAAAATATCCAGCACTAAAATTAACAAAAGATGGGAAAGATCTCTGTAGTGAAAAGTATAAAACATTGATCAAAGAAGTTGAAGAGTATACACAAAAAATGGAGAGATATTCCATGCTCTTGGATTGGAAAAATCAATATTATTCAAATGTCCATACTACCCAAAGCAATCTACAGATTCAATGCAATCCTGATTAAAATACCAATGACATTCTTCACAGAAATAAAAAAAAATGCTAAAATTTATATAGAACCTCAAAAATCCCAGAATAGGCAAAGTCATCCTGAGCAAAAACAACAAAACTGGAAGAATTGCACTAATTGCCTTCAAATTATACTATAGAACTGTAGTAGCCAAAATAGCATAGTACTGGCATGAAAACAGACACATAGACCAATAGAACAAAATAGAGAACCCAGAAATAAATCCACATATCTATAGTGAACTTATCTTTGACAAAGGTGCAGTGGGAACATGCAGTGGGAAAATATATGATGCTGGGAAAACTGAATATCCATATGCAGAAGATAGAAACTAGACCCCTTTCTCTTACTATATACAAAAATTAAATCAAAATGAATGAAAGATTTAAGTTTAAGATCCGAAACCACAAAACTACTAAAAGAAAACATTGGGAAAACACTTTAGGACATTGGTCTGGCCAAGGACTTCTTGAGTAATACCCCCAAAGCACAGGTGACCAAAGCAAAATTGGATAAATGATATCACATCAAGCTAAAAAGCTTCTGCACAGCAAAGGAAACAATCAACAAAATGAAGAGAAAAACCACAGAATGGAAATTACCCATCTGCCAAAAAAATTAAATATTTCAGTAGCTCCAACAACTAGATAAGAAAAAAATCAAATAACCCAATTAAAAATAGGCAAAATATCTGAATAGATATTTCTTAAAAGAAGACATACAAATGATCAACATGTATATGAAAAAATGCTCAACATCACTAGTCATCCAGATAAACGCAAATCAAAGCTATTTAATACAATGAGATATCATTTCACCCAGTTTAAATGACTTTTATCAAAAAAGACAAGCAATAACAAATGCTGGCGAGAATGTCAAAGTCTACTTGGTCTAATATTAATGTAGGTACACTAATTTTCATTTGAGTAATGTTTCAATGATAGTGATATAGGCTTTTTTGCATATTTTATTTTGATTTTTCTGTATCCTTATGTTATAGATAAATCTCCTGAAAGTAGCATATTGTTAGTTTTTTTTTTAATTTGGTCCTTGAAACTTTGTATTTTAAGTGCAACTTAATCAATCTACGCTAACATAATTAGTGATACATTTGTGTTTAAATCTACCATTTTACTGTGTGTTTTCTATTTGCTTTACCTGTTCTATATTATTCTGTCTCTTCTTTCTTGCCTTTTTTTCTTGCTTCTGCATTACTTATGATTCCATTTTCCCCTTCTGTTTCTTGAAAGTTATATATTCTTTGACTATTTTCTTAGCAATGATTCTAGAGGATTAAAACATAATTTTTTTCATCAAATGCTAATGTTAACTGGCATTTTTACCTTTTACCAAGATAATGCGTGGATTTTAAACACTTTCCTGTCATTTTTTGCCATTGTCATATATTTTGATTCTAAATAAATTTTATAACACTTAAGATAATATTACTATCATGTTATAAGATCAAGACATATCTTTAAAATTTTTTTTTAATTTTTTTTATTTATTTCAGCATATTATGGGGGTACAGATGTTTCTGTTACATATGTTGCCCTTGCCCCCACCTCCCTCCCTAAGTCCGAGTTTCAATTATGTCCATCATTTGGGTGGTGCACATTG
>CAUYSK010093780.1:0-25550 GCA_963575035.1 Avahi laniger
GAATAACAGCAATTCCTTATAACTCTTACTAGAATGCTGGAAGCATTAAAAATAATGAAACGTATAATACATATTTTGATACACTTACATTTTTATTCAAATAAAACACACTTCAAATCAATTTTTTAAATAAACAATATAGACTATAGTCCCAGCTACTTATGAAGGTGAAGCAGGAGCACTGCTTGAATCCAGGAGTTCAAGACTAGCCTGGGCAACATAGTGAGACCCTTGTCTCTATAAAAACATTTTTTTAAAATTAACAACATAGATATTTGTTATTATTTCCAGGTTATGTTCTGTATTTTTTTTTTCTGAATGACATTCTATGCCAATCTAAAGTTTGAAATCAATTACCAGAGAACGGAATTCCGCAATGATTACCAACTAATTTCTTGGAATTCAGCCTCTTTGTTGGGTTTAATTTAGAGCAAATAAAAATCATGTCTTCTAGGGGAGGGGGGAGAGGGAAGGAGGGAGAGAGGACGGGTATATACATACACAAAGAGTGCGATGCGCACCACCCGAAGGATGGACACATTTGAAACTCGGACTTGGGGGGGAGGGGGGGCACGGGAAACATACGTAACCTAAACATCTGTACCCCCATAATATGCTGAAATAAAAAAAAATCATGCCTTAAAGTGACAGCTATTGGAAATATCCTACAGAACAAACAGTGATACAGTAACAGTTTATAACACCAGCCAGATTTCCATAGAACAAGGTAAGTTAAAATGGACAGAGAATCAAGAGTCTTGAAATTGTTACCTAATACACTAATGTAACCTGTACCAATAATAATCTCTACAAGAAACATCAATAACTTTCTCCCTGAAATCAAGGGCAAGATCCAGAACTCATGGTTAACAGTCCATCAGACTTTGATTCATCCTGTAGCATGGCCACTGTTACACTGTACTGTAATTGTTGCTCTCATTGGCATGTGAACATCTTAAGAGTGTCTGGCATAAAGTGCATGCTCAATAAAAGAATGAAAAGTAAACAAACAAAGATTCAGGATTTTGTAGAGTCCCCAAAGCTCTTATGAAAAGTAAGGTTATTTCCTATACTTACCTGTTTTATATTGTTTGCATGTTCCAAATGAGATTAAGCCTGGAATTTTCAATCTGGCCTCTGAGAGCTAATGAGTAACCTCAAAAGTGATTATCTCTTGCTCTATACTTCACAAAGAAATCTATTGGAAGCTACATATTTACTGTCAATTAGATATCCCCTTGCTAACTATATATCTGTGGCTTTGCTTTAGGCTGAGATTATATTAACTGGACGTGGTAACACTCAACCCATGCTTCTCAGAAATCCTGATGAATAGTTACCTATATCATTGATTAATAAAAATGGGCAACAAATTAGGCATTATTTATAAAATACAGTCTGGAAGTAAATAATATTTCCAATGGGTCCATGTAGTGGAAGAAGATTAAAACCGTGTAGTGACAAAATGACTTGAAAGTATTGGATTAATTATTTAAGTCAGTGAAGAATGTGCTATGATGTTAGAAGCATTGTACAAAATAGGGTAATTTCATATCCCTTTTATGGGGTATGAAGTGAAAACCTCATAGTCTAAGATTTCACATATTTTAAGATTGTCTGTGTCAGATGCAGCACCCATTCTTGGCTCTCTAGTTATATTTCATCAAGAACTGCTTATTATTCTTGTTTTTTTGTAGTCATCAAAAGGAACCTTTAGAGAGGTAGACTAATTAGTGCACCTATTAGTCTGTAACAAACTATTAAAATAAAAAAGTCTTGTTATTTCTGTGTATATATATACATTTACAAGCAAATTGAAGAAATCCCAGTGTTCTTATTGTGCATGAATTTTGCGGACCAATTAGTGTGAAATGCAATTCGTACTAATTCATCGGGGGCAAAGGGAGCATGCAATTACCTTGACTTGTTAATTTAGCATTTTATAGTAAATTGCTAATATTGAGCATTTTTTCCCAGTGGTAATAATACTCCCTTGTCACAGGAAGACAATCTAGGCAGTAACATCATAAACCTTCTCTTCAAATCCCCATTTTATACTACATTTCAAAGACAGTGAAAAAAAATGGGGACAGCTTGTACTCACATCTCTCACTATGTCTCTCTCTTTCTACTGAAACATAATCTCTAAACTTACATTGTAAATTACCATTCACATGCGTTTGACCCCAATTGACAATGTTAGAATCATCACTTAGGCAGAGTAATTGAGATTTGGGGAGGTTGACATTGTATGTGAGTAAGATTCTAATGAATGTGTCCAAAGGTAGAAATGTTCAGAAGAAAGAGCAGTAATTTCAAGACATACAAACGCATTCCCAGCACACAGTATCCAGGCTTTTCCTTTAGTACTAAAAATGCTCTACCAGTTGATTCCCATTGAGCTCCCAGCTGCTGTGGAAGGAACTTAGCTGCATATGAGGGGCACTTGACTGGTCATACAAAGACCTGGGCTCCAATCTGGCTCCATTGTTCCCTGGCTGAGTGACCTGGAGAACAGCACAATCCTGCTTTGCTTATTTATTTATTGGGGGCCAACCTTATACTAACATGTTAGGTAGGAGTAACATATGTTGCCTGCATACTTCATAGATTTTTAAGTCATTATATGTGAAGATTAAGTGAAAATAACTTATAAAACTACATTTTATAAAAACATGATATTATTGTTGTCAATTTTTTAAACAAATGTATAGATAAAAGATCTACCAAACTAGGTATTACATATTACTAAAAAGGTTTTTTATGATAAATAACTATTTTAAATAAAAATGGTAGAAAATGTCATCACGATGTTTTTGATAGCAATTTTACCTTGGTTATTGATCTCACATACTCATTGGGAAGGCAAAACTGCAGAATGCCAGATGTGCACAGAGTCCCATTCTAACTGAAATAACCACATGCAGCTGACATCCCAGAGGGCAAGGCAGTGGAAGGTCGTTGATTCGACAGCAGCCAATCTGTAAGCTAACTAGGAAGGACAATAGTGATAATTCCTTCTTCCCAGAGTTTGGACTGGAGATACTGAGAATCAAGCTAAGTGATAGCGGGGACAGCAGAAAAAAGATTTGCAAAAGAGTATAGACAACAGGAGTAACTGATTCATGTTGCTGAAAGAAATTCCGAGGCTGAAGAACTAAGGTGGTAATATGCAAGGCTCATGTTGCAGTGAAGTTGAGGCAAATATCCAACTATCAAACCAGTTTAGTTTACTTGAAGTCCAACTGTACAGCAATTTCTCTGTTCCCTATGAAGTCCAGTTTAGCTGCTATACCTGGATTCCTATTGAGTGTGGCCACAGGATCATGTTTATTGTCTTTCTGAGTTTCGTATTTCTCATGGATCAGTCCCTTCCAACTTTTAACACAAGGACTTAATGTTATTGCAAGCCAAAAGAACTTAATGCAGATGAATACCCTTAGAACGAACCCCGAGCACTTATTCTTCATATAGCTGTGTTGCTTTAAGACAAGAAGCAATAAATATAATCGTTAATGCTTTTTGGAAATATAAAGCTATTTTGATTCTCTGAATTTATTACCTGTGATAGCATTTGAGATATTTGCAAGCCTATTGTATAATATAAATAAACTCTATTTTTAGTGACAGCAGAGTACAGAAGTGACTAGGATAATAATTAGGTCTGTATCTGATACAGTAGAATTTAAATAGAGCCAAAAAGGAAATCAAATGTGATGACTCAGGATTTTGATATAGATTTAGGAAGTCATCCAGGAAACTTTGAATTGGCAAAGAAATAAGTTTCTGATACTGACTCTGATGTTTTACTTTATTTGAAAATAGTTCTTGTTTCTCTGTTTTAAGCCCAGGTCTCCTAGAAAGTTTGATCACATCTTGTCCTTCCTTTGATATTTCTCTGTCTAAAGAGGTGAAAAGAATTGAATTATTTCTCTTAATTCCTTAAAACCTTTCTCTGCTCTGTAGGATTGTTTTTCCAATCTTCAAGGACACAACTACCCCCTGACATACAAATCCACCAGACTCATTCCTACATCTCTTATTGCTTGTCCTACAAATAACCATTAGGAGTTCTCGCTTCACTCCAGGATAAGATGAGGTGTTACCATCCTGCCCAAATTTAGGATTCAACAGGAAGGGCCTCTAGGCTAAAAATATGTCACCACATCCCTGCCTTCTTTCTGGTCTCTGAGACCTGTACCTTGGAACTCTCTTGTTCTTTTAAATCAACGGTTGAATATCAAGTGCTAGGAAGAGAAACTTACTGCATTAAATCACATGTGGCTCTAACACAATATGAAATAACTTGTAGACACACTCTACAATATCAGGTAGAACAACAAGCATTTAGGTTCCCAGCCCCATGACACTGACCAGGGAAGCCAAGACAAGTTAGAGGAAACATAAGCAGGGTACCACAGAGAGGTCAGAAGAAAAGGATATGAAAAATTAAAAAAAAAAAACACGCTTTACCTCTGTTTGCTCTGCCTTTCTCACGCACAGCCTTTGCTTAACCACAGAATGTTAATCATGATAAAAATAACTTTCTGCTGACTTTTACCATATAAAATCTCAAAAGAATAACCTGGCTTCCTTTTCCTAATACAATCTAATGTAGATACAGATATTTAGGATAATGATTCATTGAAATGTGCCTTTTTAAAATTAAGTGATATACTGTCTATAAAATCCTTTGAAATACAAATCTCTCTCTCTCAGTCACCTTTTGCTAAATCCCTTTACTCCTTTAATTGACTGCAAGGCAATTTAAACACTAGAATATTTATTTGACACCACCAGCTGTGATTATAAAATATGGATATTTTATGGAAATCAGTCTGGTTTCCTACCAAGTGCACGGTGCAGAGACTTTTTGGATGAATGGATATTTTGAATTGGGTAATAAAAAAAGATTCTGAGGGGATTTTTGTTGTTGTTGTTAACAAGCTGCATGTCGGGTCTATTGAGATGCAGAGTTAATTATTAAGAATTTTGGTTCTCAACCTTCTTCATATAAAGTGACCCTCCTACCCCACTCACCCATCACACTGTCTTATTCACCACTTTTCAGGTATGTTTTTAATGTGATTTTGCACATTCTCTAGGGTTTTCTATTGACTATTATGACATTGAACTTTTTTCAAAGAAAAAAATCCTTAGCTATTTTTCTAGAAATCTCAATACACAAAGTTAGGTCTTCTCTGAAGAACATATAGCTTTAATAAAACAGTGAGACATGTATCGGTTTGGCTCAGAAGTGATTTGATGTAGTAATTTCTTTTCATAGTAAAGTATTATGCCTGGCTCATGACCTGAAAGAGATTTTGCAATTCAAATCCAAATGGCTTTAAGTCTTTGCATATTCATGTATGTTTAACATGCATTATTATAATAGCAAGAACTTTGAAATGAAATAAACATTTGGAAATTTGTAGGCACACAAACTGTGAATAAAAATACAATCTTAACATAGATTGAACTGAGAAGAGGGAGATGATTTAAAAGGATTAAATGATTAAAAATGAGTTTGGCAAAGTCAAAACCTTGTTTATCAGTTAAGTACAATAAATTATTAGAAACAACTTCTTAAAAAAACATGGTTGAGAGTTACAAACATGTAAAAGTAGTAGTTCAAGATATCAATGGAAAATATCAGAAAATAATGTTTCTTTTCTTTAGAATTTCTTAGAATATATAAAATAGTTTTTCATCTGACATAATAAAATGAATGAAGGCTAATGCTACAAAAGTGAATAGGATGAACAGGCAACTATTTAAAAAATCAATGGATAATTATTCTAAGACTGATTCACCTATAAAATTGTTATCAAGCTGAGATCTACTAGCAGAAGCTTTTATTCCATTTGAAAGTAAATAAAACACTTCATCATACTGCTGATGGAAGTATAAATTGGTACAACCTTTTAAAAGACAAAAGCCTTAAAAATGTGACAATACCTTGTCTTGGCAAGACTTCTAGGAATTTATCCTTAGGAGATAATCACAGATGACCAGAGATTAAGCACTAAGAATATTATTTACAGGATCTTTTTAAAAAGTCAAAAACTGGAAAAAATCCAGTTCAGCTGCAAGATATTACTTAAATCATAATGCTTTCATCACATGGAATTCTTCTATATAGCTTTTAGAATGATGTTGCAGAAGAATATTTACATGAGAAGATGTTAATTATATATTTTAGATGATAAAATCATATTTAAAAACAGTATATGCCATATAAACTCATTATATGCAAATGATTACATATACAAATATATATAAACATAGAAAAAAGCCTGAAGGAATGTATATTAAACATTCATAGCAATCATCTGTGGGTGGTGGTGTCTTACAAGATTTTTATTACCTTTTTTTCTATTTTTTAAATTTGCTACAATTAATGTGTACATACAATGTCTTTTTAATAAAAATTTAAATTGTTAAAAAATATTTAAAGTCACAAAAAACTGGAAACTTGGAAGATATGTTGCAAATTGTGTAATTTCTGAAATAAATATTTCAAGATGAATTATGATTTATTTTTCCTTCCTTTCACTGAAATGTAAGCATTTTTGTACTTCCTGATGAACTACTCTAGAGGACAATTTAAAAACACACAGCTCCACTGGCGGATTATACAATGTTCTAAAACCATGAGTAAAAAGCATTTGGCCATTCATAGCAAGTATTTAATGAACTCAAACAACTTGGGCCTTTAAGTAAAGTAAGTGAAGAGGAATGTCAAAGAAATTGTATTTCTTATATATTTCAGGTATTAAGGCTTTCAAAGTTTTTATATAGAAGATAGTTTAACATCAAACTATGACAACATTTAAGACTACTTATAGAAACTCCCTTCCCCCAATTTAATGAATACGTAAATGTGCCAGTGAAATAGATATACGCTACATAGGATTTTCAAAACATGGCCTATTATTAAGTTGGTCACTTCTCAAGACAATCAAATTTCATCTTTAATTGTTTCAATTATTCTCCAGGACAAACTTAGGATTGCTCTAGATATCCTTTGTGGACCAGTCTTTGAAAATCATTTTACACAATAGGAGTAGAAACCAAATGCTTTGCCCTGTTAAATATTTCAATCTGAAGTCATATTTCTGACTGGACATTCTGACTGAATCATAACATCACTAATCAGGCATCCCAAAGATCCCCCCGATTTGTCTGAAATGATGAAGTTGAATGGAGGTTCATGACAACTTCCTTTGAATCAAAGAACCAAGATTCTTCACTGCCCACTTACATTCGGTGGCAATGCTATGTATAAACATCTCATTATATATAATCCGGGGAAGTGAGGCCAGTTTAGAATTTTGACACAGGTTCCATGGCCCCTGGTCCATGTACCTGGAGGATAGTTAGCTCAAAACAAGTTAGGTGGCTCTGTCTCCACTTCCTTCCTCCCGCTATACTGTCTCAGTGTGGCTAACTCCAGGCCTAGAAACCCTGTTTTTCATCTCAAGTTAGTTGTTTGTTTTGGCCAAGTTCTGTCAACCAATGTCCCAAAGTGTCCACTTATCACTGCCTCAACATTCTGTTCTGTCTCCACCTCTACTTGCCTCCTGCCTGCAAGGGACCACTATAAGTTTGCTTTGTGATGCTAAAAGTAAATAGCATCTCTATCGATGGAATGGCAAACAATTCCATGTCAGGCATGACTGCGATGGTAGCAGCAGCAGTTTTAAGAAGCATGTTGAGGCTGAGGGCTCAGTGGAAACAGAGGCCATGGTCAATCCGCAGTGTGTGCCACAGGAGAGGCAGAGAATGTGGCAGCTTACTGTTTTTTCTCTGTCTCATCCCAAGCTGGTCAGTCTCTTCTTCTGCAGCAGAATTTAACATAATTTAGGAACAACTTTTAAATTCAATTATATTGCAATTTATCTCTGATTGATTTTTGGTGTTCTAACATTCTTTCCTATTCTTATTTCAAATATATCTTGGTTACATTATGGATTAAATATGGGAAAATATAACCACCATTTATAACATTATTTCTGTAGGAAAATGCATTTGAAGTGCTAAGTAATTGACTTTCACAAAGGAATTCTTGGAACCTAATCCATTCATAAAGAGGCCTGCACCCACGTCTTTTGTAATGAGCTATAGTTCTAGGCATACATTAACTACTCAATTACCTTTGTTGAATGACATTGAATTAAATAGATGTCAGATGCTCTGTGTACGTAAGGTGCCATATGTATAGTTCTAAGAAAATTGCTTTTTTCCACTTTGTCATTCCATTTTCCTGTATAACTGAAGTAGTCTCAGATCAAATCCTGACTTCCACTAAAAAGTACCCAACAGTTCACTCAAAATTTTCATCCTGTTTTTAAAGATCAAAGGAAAGGAAATAGACCAGAAATTAACGTAGTATCTATGGCATATAGGTAAGCACATCTGAGGAGTATGTCAGCCAGTGAAAGTCAGGTATTTATTGGTTATGAACAAGAAAAGGATTGGTTAGAGACCCACCCAGGTGGGAGGTGGGGAAACAGCAATGTGAAACGCGTCAGAGGTTACAAGCCCATCTTAGCAAGGGAGGGGACATCGTTTTCCTTCTCTTGCTCCCTTTTTTGTTAATAAATTTCCTCCTCTATCTCTCTCCCTCTGATACCTCTGCACTTCTTCCTTTTCCTTATTTTTCCTAGTTTCTTCTCTTTTTCTCCTTTCCCCTTGGTTTTTCTCCTCTTCCTCTTGCCTCTAGCTATCACTTCTCTCATTTCTTATCTGTCACATGCTCTGCCACCATTGCTCAAAACTCTTCTCTCCTGTCTTGTACTCAATCTGAAATACGTCTAAAGTGCTTTCAATGCTTCCAGTTTCTTATAAAAACAAGCAAAGCAGAACATTACAACCGCTAATGTAAAACACTGCTATGAGTAAGCTGTATAACTGAAGACCAAAGAGATTAAAAAGAAAATCTCTACCCAGACCACCAGAACTGTATCTTTCCTATAACATTATTCTCAAAATTAGAGCTTTGATCGCAATTTTACATTTACATGTGCTCTTCCAGCTCTTCCTCTTCATTTTCTCAAAGCCCACTATTATTTGCATATTCCCAAACCAAATTCAGCCCAACTTCAACATATCCTCAGCCTCAAAGCCACTCTGACATCTAGTTTTAACATGCCTGCTTGGTTTTCCATTCAATGACACACGAGGGCCATACCTTTCCCATGAAAGCACTCTGGACCAAAGGACTATTTCCCAAGGAATATTTGCAACAACAAATAGCAACCTTCAATTCATGTCAAACTAGGGGCTCTGCAACCTGGGTATGAAGCATTTTAATTTTAATCTTTCATCTGAAAATTGTATGATGACTGTTTGCATTTAAAAATGTTTCAAAATCATAGAAGCCAGGTGTCTGTTTCTACTACCATGATTTTATAACATATATATTAGATATCAGAAAAAGGAAATTTTTTAATAAACAAAATGCTTTAGAAAATTCTAAAAATGATGAAATTCTTGCTTCACTAAGTTTTTTTAGTAATTAATTTTTTCCACGAATTGAATTTCATAAAATGATATTTGTTAGATGGTGGAGTTGGGATTTTATATGGCATATACTGGTAGAAATTTAATATTTTATAAAAGTTCAAGTAACATGCAAAGGAAGTCAAATTTTTGTAGTGAGAGGTAGATGACGTATGTTTCACTAGATGTTAGAAACACTACTCTTAGCATACATGTGTATGTTGTGTCCTTAGCAAGGCAACTGATACTTTAGAAATAAAAGAAGTTCACTGACTTTCATTAGTTGACAGAGCTATGAATTTTCTAGGAAAAGTAAGGCATAGTATAAAAAGTGATACTGCTTCTGTGTGGTAGGCAGGTTTGCATACTTTATGGGCTCCTATGTCAGAGAGAACCTTAAGAAGTTGTCTAGTCCAGTGTTACTCAAAGTGAGTTTCATGACTATCAACAACATAAACTTGGCACTAGTTGGAAATGCAGGTTCTTAGGGACACATCCCAAACTACTGAATCAGAAATGCTGGAGGTGGGGCCAGGAATATGTGTAAACTTCATAACTCTAAAGCCCCCTAAAATTTGAGAACCACTATTTTAGTCTACTTCCTGACCTTCCCTCTTGCCTTGAGAAGTTTCTCATGAATTCCATATGATCTTTCAGGGTAACCAATTAAATTTTTTGATCCCAGATGACAGCAATTCTTCTATTGTTCTGCAAAGATCACGGGGATAATTTTCCATTCTGAAATGTTTCTCAGTCAAAATAACCTAACACCAAAATGTATGAAATTCCTGATATTTATTAAAGGAAGGTTTTTTAAATTTTATTTATTTAATTTTTATTAATAGCAACAGAAATGATTTAGGGATTTAAAAAAGACCAGTTAAAAATGATTCTTTTTGATAAAGAGCACTATTTGGAATTTAGCCAGGGATTCTAGTTAAAAATGTTGAAGAAAGCATTTTAGTACAGATATCTAAAAATCACATAAAAACTTTGACAGCCTAAGTAAATAGCAAAATATTTTGCTAAGTAATATTTCAGAAACATTTAAAAATTCAGATTTATTCTTAGATTCCCAGGCCTGGGAAAACCTCCTTTTATGCAATGTGGCAAAAATACCAGAACAAAAATATATAAACATGGCAAATAGAATAAAAAGTTGACTGGTCATGGAAACACTGGTGAAATAAAATATTACAGATCTAAACAGAGGTTTTCAAATTTTGGGGGGTTAAGAAAGCTGTCAGCAAATAACTTTTTGCTAACTCTAAGCACTCATATCTTATTTTAAACATGTATTCTCTTGTTCTTCCCTTAATGGAGAAAGCAGACAGCTGGATGTCATGCCTATGTGAAAGTCTTCTCTACTATCTCATGGGCATCCTGCTTCACTCCACGTCTGCTCTCTGCTAACTAGGGCCAGTTAAGTCGACACATTCCTATTTGAGCTGCTTTAATCCCTCTGTTATTTCTGTGAAGGAAAAACCTGTTTCTACTTTCCTCCTTTATGCTCTCTCTGTTAAAGCAGCAGATTCAGAAATATGTGGGAATTCATAGCCGATTCAATCAGATAAAAGTTGGTCCTTGGAAAGTGATTAGCTGTGTTGGAGTTGGGAAAAGCAAAAGTTTGGCTTAGCTGAAAAAGAGGCTACGGAAGAGAGGAAGAAGTGACGGGACGGTTTGAAGCACAGTGGTGCACGAGAGGTTCTGAAAGAAGGCATTTCTGTTTCAGACTTCATTGATTATTCATTCATTCATAACAATAACTGTTTACTGAGTGCCTACTATATCCCAGGCCACAGTCTCTCCCCTTATATGGCTTACATTCTAGAGAAGGGAGAAGAGGAATTTCACGTGCCTACGGGAACGCATAACTTAGGGAGGTATCTGATTTAGACTTGGAAGAGAAGATATCCCAGAGCAAGTGACATTTTAGTTGAGATCTGAAGGGTGATACAGGAGGGGCCACCCAAGCAAAAATGGTGAGTGTGCATGTGTGTGTATGTGAGCATGTGTGTGCCTGTGTGTGAATGTGTGTGTACGTGTGTCTGTGAGTGCAGATGTGAGTGTGTGCATGTGTGTGAGGAGGGGGCCTCTTGTAACAGCCTGGAAAACCAGCGTGGGAAGAGGACCAGAGGTAAGAGACGAGATACGAAGGGTCACATAAAAAACGTGGACTTTATCATAGGAGTATCCTGAGCAATTATGACTTTTTGAGATGGCAGTAGGGTGAAAAAGGGAGACACAACTGGTTGGCTTGTTTGGAAATTAATCTTGGGTACAATCTCTTTAAAATGGATTTGGCAGGGCAAGAATGAAGCTCAGGGACTACTTAGGGAGCTGTTACTATGGTGCAGGCACAAAGTGGCAAGAATAAGAATAAGGCAAATGAGGTAAGAGAAAAAGATCACTAGGAAAACGCCTGCTGAAGCACCACTTGGCAGAACCGGCTCACATTTTATGTCCTCCATCTGTAGCATCTCTAATACTTGTCAGTAGAAGCATGTTCAGTGACTTGTCTGAAGAGCATGGAAGCTGCTTGCACTGCAGTACTTTTCTTTTAGAAACCCAGAGGAAAAAAAGCTGGAATGCCTTTACACAAACAGCTTGGACGAACAGCGGAAAGGGATAGGCACTCATGATTAGTGAGCACCTCCTACGTTCCACACAGTCAACATGCACTAAATTGTCTTCCCTCCAGATTAAGATCAACATAGCAGTTAGAAATTATGCAGGTTTGACTCTCAGGTTTACCCTTTTCATGCTGGGTGACTTCAAACAACTTATGTGACTTCTTTGAACCTTAGTTTCTTCATCTAAAATTGAGGGTGATAATAATAACAGTACCTAACTCATGGTTATATTGTAGAGACTACTGAGTTATTAATAATTCATAAAGTGCTTGAAATAGTGCTCAGCATATAATAAACACTACATGTGAGTTATTTTTATTATCCTTATCCTCACAGCAGTTAAGAAAAATAATACTCATAGGTTGAGTAAGATATCCAAAGTCACACACTGAGTAGATGACTAGCTAGGGTGGGGGTTGAATTTACATTATCTGCAAAACCTAAGCTATTTCTGCTTCAGCCATGGGCCTGAAGACTAGAAAGATTTGTACCAGCTTCTTTAAGAGGTGGCTTTTATATAGCAGTTAAAAATGTGATACCTGTAGTTAAGAGCATGAGGTCTACCACTGTTTGGCTTTGGGTAAGTTATAGAACCCTCCAGAGCCTCAATGTCCTCATCTGTAAGAAGGGACAATAATTGTACCTACCTCCTAAAGCTATTGTGAGAGTAGACGAGATAATACGTGAATAAAGTCGGAGCACTCTCTGTTCTAGCTAGTACTGAATAAATGTGGCAGACCTGGCAGTGCTGACCCCCTATTCTACTACAGAGTGGTGGGGAGGGCAGGGAGGCCAGCAGAAGGCTGTCCGAGTCACTCAGAACTTAGGTCTGTTTCCACGAGTCACCAGGAGAGAGATCCTTCACATTTTCCTTCTAGGCAAAGATGGCAAAGGTTGAAGCCAGTGAGATCATGTGCAAAAGTCGCCACACTGATTGATTCAGCGGTAGAACAGTAGGTCAACCAAAGCCAGAAACTCACTCTCTCCCTCTGCTTAAGAATTTGCCTACAGTCACTGGCTTAACTTCATCTTCATTTTTTCATACAAGTTAACCTTAATGACTTTTTATCCTCAAATAAATAGGTTCTTCCTCTAATCAAAACTGCCCATTTGATCGCTCTCAGTTTAACCTACATTGTGGCCTTTGAATTATATTCATCACAGCTAAACAAAATTTTATTATAAAGTTTCTAAAAGCTTGAATTTTTTCACCTTCTTCAGTGTGATACACTTTTTTGGGTGGGGGGAGGGTAGGAAATTTGAATTGGTCACGATCAAAGTCCTACTCCAGGTTCTATAAAAAATGCCATCGCTCATTTTCATTCCTGAAATTGTGAACAGCACTGCAGGCACTTTCTGTCATGGGACTCCTGGGGATTTAATTAGGCCCTCGCTCAACTTACAAATAATATTCCCAGTGTTTTTTTTCCCCCTCTAAAACCAAACATTTTCAAAGCATTTCAAAACTGATCTGGAGAAGAGATAAATCATTTCAGAAATCTTCAAAAGCATACCAGAAATATTTCCATATTTGTTAACTCTGTTTTAATAGCTATCCATCCATTTTGATGAGTTGTCTTTCCTTTTATTAGTATTTCATGTTATAGAATGTTTACCACGGGAATATTTATTTGAAATTATGACTGCATTTACTAGAGTACCTTGTTCAGAATGGATATTCAGTAAATATTTGTTCGTGATTATAATTACAATTAATGACAACCATGACCTTTTTATAGTTCCTCTTTAGCATTACGCTTCAGAAGCACCCATTAGACATATTGACAATCTAAAGGTATACGGAAACCAACTCAAGAAATACCTATTAATTATTTATCTTAAGCAAATCACAGATTAGGGGGTGAAGCAAGATGGCAGAGTAGGACTTTCCAGTGATCATCCTCCCACTCCAGCAGAAACATCAATTTGGACAACTATCAATGCATAAAAACATATTCACAAGAGCTCAAGAAACTAGGTGAGAGACCACAGAACCTGGTTGTAGCATAATAAAAGAAAAGATACATTGAAGATGGTAGAAAGGACAGTTTTATAGTACTTATGTCACCTGTTCTCCAACCCTAGGTAGTATAGTACAGCACAGAGAGAAATACCATCCATTTGTGGGAAAGAAAAGGAAGTGAGCATAGAACTTTGTCTTGGACCCCAACACTAGGCTTACCACAATAACAGCCAACACTAGGAAGACCTGCACAGCCCCATATTTCAGGCTGGTACCTGCAGACTGAGCCTACAGATCTGCTCTGGCACCAGAAGGACCTACACAGCTCCAGGCTTCAGGCTCACCTGGAAAACTTGATCTCTGGTCCATACCTCTATGAGGCTGACATCTTCAGCCCTGGGCTCTGGACAGCCCTCAGCAGCAGTCAGGCCTCAGCGGCCCCTGGCTTTGAGTATGTCCTAGTCCCACATCAGCCACCTGTGACCCAGACTTCTAGCCTGCCACAGCACTGTGCCTGCCATGGTAGGCCCAAGGTTTCTGGAAGCGCCATGCCAGTCACATTTGCCCAGGGCTTCTGGCCTAACCCAGTACCATTCCTGCCATAGAGGGCCCCAGACTTCTCAAAGCACCATGCTGGTCACAACTGTCCTGGGCTTTTGAACCAATCCAGCACTGCACTTGCTGTGCTACAGGCAGCACTACACTGGCTGCAGCTACACTGGGCTTCTGATGCACTCCAGTGCTGTTCCTGCCACATGGCTTTCCCTGACAAAGCAAATCTTTAAAGACTGGAATAAGCACCAACTTCCTCAAATATGCAAACATCAATACACAATCACAAGGATCAAGAACAATCAGAGAAACATGGTATCACTAAATAAACACAAACTTCTTGAAAGTGAATTACAAATAACTATTTCAAGAAAGTTTAGCAAACTTCAAGAATATACAAAGAAACCATTCAACAACATGAGGAAAATAATAAGTGATCAGAGTAAGAAATTTAATAGAGGGTTTGAGATAATTTTAAAATATCAAACAGAAATCCTGGAGCTGAAAATATCACAAATGAAATACAGGACAGCAATAGCAGAACTGATGAAGCAGAAGAAAGAACCTACAAACTTGAAAACAGGACATGTGAAAATAAACAGAGGAGAAAAAATAAAGAGAAATAAAAAAAACTTATGAGAGCTACGGGACAAAATCAAAAGTAGAAGTCACAGCAGTTGAAGAAGGAGAAGAAACAAATAAAGGGATAGAAAGATTATTTAAAGGAATAGTATCAGAAAAATTTCCAAATACGTAGAAATATATAAATACACAGGTTTAGAAAGGGCAAAGGTATCCAATCAGATTTAATCCTAAAAAGGCTTCCCCAAGACAAATTATAATCAAACTGTTAAAAATCAAAGACAGGATCCTAAAAGCAGCAAGAGAAAAGAGGCAAATAACATATAAAAGAGTTCTAAGGCGGTGAGAAGCAGACTTCTCAGCAGAAACCTTACAGGCCAGGGGAGAGTAGGGTCATATATTCAAAGTGCTAAAGGAAAAAAATAACCTGTGAACCAAGAATACTGCACCCAGAAAATCTCTACTTCAGAAATGAAAGAGAAATAAAGACCTTTCCAAACAAACAAAGCTGAGGGAGTTTATTACCATCATATTTCTTACAAAGAATGCTAAAGAATGTCTTTCATTCTGAAAGAAAAGAATGCCAGTGCGTATCACAAAAACATTTGAAAATATAAAACTTAATGGTGAAAGTAAGTACACAGTTAAATTCAGAATACTTTAATACTGTAATGATAGTTTGTAAATCACTTACATCTCTAGTATCAGGGTTAAAAGACAAAATTATTAAAATAATAATAGCTGTAATAATTTAAGCAATATGCAATAAAAAAGTGTAAATGGTTACTTCAAAAATTCAGAATGAGTTGAGTAAAAGTATAGATATTTTTTGTTGTTGTTATCAAAGTTATCAGCTTAAAATAACCTGTTATAATCATAAGATATTTTTTGTAAGGTACATAGTAACTACAAAGCAAAAACCTATAGCAGATATACAAAAACCAAAAAGCAGGCATCAAAACATAGTCACTTAACCGGAAAGGAAGACAGAAAAAGAGTAAAACAAGAATAAGGATACTACAGAACAACTAGAAAACAATTAACAAAATAGCAGTAGCAGTAAAGCCTTACTATCAATATTTGCCTTGAATGTAAATGGATTAAATTTTTCAAATCAAAAGACATAAAGAGGTTGAATGAGTAAAAAACCAAGACTCAAATATATGCTGCCTACAAGAGACTCACTTCACCTCTAAGACTCACTTCACCTCTAAGACTCACTTCATACATAGACTGAAAGTAAAAGGGATGGAAAAAGATATTCTTTGCAAATGAAAACCAAAAGAGAGCAGGAGTAACCATACTTTTAAACTTTAAGTCAAAAATGGTAAAAAGAGACAAAGGAGGTCATTATATAATGATAAGGGGTCAATCCAACAATGGGATAAAACAATTTAAAATATATATATACACCTACATCAGAGCATCTAAATATATAAAGCAAATATTGTTAGATCTGAAGGGAAAGATAGACTGCAATATAGTAATAATAGGGGACGCCACCACCCCACTTTGGGCAATAGACAGATGATCCAGGCAGAAAATTGATAAAGGGACATTGGACTTAAACTACACTCTAGGTCAAATGGATCTAACAGAAATATACAAAGCATTCTATCCAACAGCCACAGAACAGAAATTCTTCTCAACTGCACATGGAACATTTTCCAAGACAGATCGTATGTTAGACCACAAAACAAGTCGTAACAAATTTAAAAAGACTGAAATCATATCAATTGCTCACATGTGGAATCTGAAAAGTTAATTTCATAGAAATAGAGAGTAGAATGGTGATTACCAGGGTCTGGGGTGAGGGACACAATTTAGGTGGGATTGAACAGACGTCGGTCAAAGGTTATAAAATTTCACTTAGATAGATGGAATAAGTTCAAGAGATCTATTGCACAATATCACAAGCATTGTTAATAATATATTGCATTCTTGACAAATGCTAAGAGAATGGTTATAAAGTGGTTTTACCACAAAAATGATAACCATGTGAGGTACCACATATGTTAATTAGCTAGATTTATTTACATTCCACAGTGTATATGTACTTTAAAATATCATGTTATACATGGTAAATACAGTCATGTGCCACATAATGGTGTTTCAGTAAATAATGGAGCACATATACGAAGGTGGTCCGTAACATTATAATACAGTATTTTTATTACATCTTTCTATGTTTAGATACTCAAATAATTATCATTGTGTTACAATTATCTACAGTATTCAGTAAAGTAACACACTGTCTTGGTTGTAGCCTAGGAGCAATAGGCTATTGCATATAGCCTAGGCTGTGTAGTAGGATGTACCACTGGGTCCGTGTAAATACACTCTATGATAATGACAAAATCACCTACCACTGCATTTCTCAGAATGTATCCCTGTCATTAAGTACATATGACTATACACAAAACTTTATTTGTCAATTTTTTAAAATTTTAAAACAATTTTTAAAAAGAGAAAAGAAAATCACATTTTTGGCCATTGTGTTTTACTTTAATTTGACAGTTTAACCACTGATGTTACTTTTTAGGAGCTAGATGATAATGTTTTAGGTTCCTTATTAAGTGGTAAATATTCCAGAAAACTCACACGTAGTATACCTTCTTATTTTATTACTTTTTTGTAGTATTTCAGGGTAGAGATATTATTTTCATGATCAATACAATAAATAAGAGATAAACACAATTGATTGTAAGAAAACAAGAAATCTATTAGTTCCAATCTTTGTGCGCATATGGAAATAACATTCAGCGGAAATCAGACAGGCGGGAGGGAGAAAGAGGGATGGGCAAATTCACACATAATGGGTACAATGCACACTATTTGGGTGATGGGCACATTTATAACTTTGACTCAAATAGTACAAAAGCAATTCATGTAACCAAAACATTTACACCCCCATAATATTCTGAAATAAAAGAGGAAAACAAGAAATCTTTTCAAGTGTAATATGATTACAAAATTTTTACTATTTCCTAACTTCCATGCACTAATTCTAACCTAATGAAAGTCAAGGTTTTTATTTTATAGAGAATAATGCAGATAATTACTGTATTCAGTACTTAAGTAATTTTATGCCCCAAAGAGAAAGCACTGGGAAAGCCAGTCTTTTAACTCATATGAATATCAGTGAGTTGAGGCTTGTGTTTATGATAAAGAAATCCTCATGAAGAAAGTAATTTTTGTTTTTACTCTAGCCAATCTTTGCTTGCCCATACATCAAGAAAGAAAATTAGCTACTTTTTAAAGGCAAAGCTAGCCAATTTAAAATTTATCTTGCAGACTCTCTGGAGTCATTACTTGGATATTTTTCCCATTAATTTGATAATTTACAGGATATTAATGAAGAAAATTTACTTCAGAACTGATGCAGTTTTGTCCCAGAAACCTATTTACTCCCATCCTTCATGATCTTCAAAAATATGTGTCTGGAGAAATATAAGAAGTCATAGGAATGCCAGACCTCATACCCAGACCCACACTGATAAACCAGTAACTCCGTTATCTATTAAGTGCTGTCACTTGAAAAATATGCAAGTCAACTTGAAAAATGAAATGAGGTCAGTAGTTGCATTTAAATTTTTATCAGTCTTCCTAACTAATTTAAAATACGAATAGTAAAATAAATTGAGAGTTTACAAACTATTACATTTCAGATAAGGATCTGAGTCCTTTAATAGAAACACACAATCATAAGCTTATTCAACGACTTCAGGTCGCATACTATCAGGCAATCCCAGGGATTTAGGTGCATCCTGCAAATATCTAGTGCAAAAGTGAGCAACTCCTGACATGTGGTCACAAGATGAGACAAATGAACCCCTTTCAAAGGTTGCTGGGCACCTCATCAAAATCAGTGCTTGGTAAATGGTATCTTCCCTTTCTTTTCTAAAACCAAAAGGAGAGCTGTCTCATTTACTCTGACAATTGTGTGACGTCTCCTAGCAGGTCTCAGAAGAGAAGAGATAGTTCCCTGACTGCAGGAGCAGGGGCTGGAGCTGGGACTGGCCCTCCTTGGGGGGCTGGGGGTGTGGTCAACTGTGGGGCATAGGCCAGAGAGCTGGGTCTTATTGGCTCAAAAGGGTGTATGTCTCCCAGAAAGTTGCTGCACAGCCAGGATAGATACCATGAAACTACTGGAAGAAAACACTGGGACATGCTCTAGGACATTGGTCGGGCCAAGATTTTTTGGGGGTAAGACATCAAAAGCATAGCCAACAAAAGCAAAAATAGACAAATGGGATTATATTGAACTAAAAAGTTTCTGCACAAGGGAAACAATTAACAAAATTAAGAGACCACCTACAGAATGGGAGAAAATATTTGAAAACTGTCCATTTGACAGAGGATTAACAACCAAAATATATTTATAAAAAACTTAATAGCAACAATCCCAAATAATCCAATTTAAAAATGAGGAAAATACTTGAATAGACATTTCTCAAAAGAAGACATACAAATGGCCAACAGGTATACAAAAAAATGATTCAATATCACTAATCATCAGAAAAATGCAAGTCAAAACCACAATGGGGTATCATTTCACTCCAGTGAGAATGGCTATTATCAAAAAGACAAAAAATAATGAATGCTAGCAAGGTTGTAGAGAAAAGGGAATGCTTGTACACTGTTGGTGGGAATGTAAACCATTACGTAAAATAGTATGGAGTTTCCTCAAAAAACTAAAAATAGAACTGCCTTATGATCCAGCAATATGTTGAGTATATATTCAAAAGAAAGAAAATTAGTTTATTTTCTGCATTCCCATGTTCATTGTAACACTATTCACAATTGCCACGATATAGAATCAACCTAAGTGTCTATCAATGGATAAATGGATGAAGAAAACGTGGTATATATACACACTGGCATATTACTCAGCCATAAAAAGAATGTAATCTCATCATTTGCAGCAACATGGATGGAACCAGAAGTCATTATGTTAAGTGAAATGAGCCAGGCACAGAAAGAGAAATATCGCATGTTCTCAGTCATGCATGGGAGCTATAAAAACGGATCTCATGGAGGTAGAGAGTAGAATGTTGGTTACAGAACCTGGGATGGGAAGGGGAGAGGAGAGTGAAGAAAAGTTGGTTGGTGGGTACAAAAATACAACTAGATATAAGGTATAAATTCCACTCAATAGTGTAGCGGGGAAATTATATTTAACAATAACTTATTGTATATTTTAAAACAGCAAAAAGAGAAGAATTTTAATGCTTCCAAAACAAAAAAGGTAAATGTTTGAGGTGATGGACATCCCAATTACTCTGTTTGATCATTACACGTTGTATGCATGTATCAAAATATTACATGTACTCTAAAAATATGCACAACTATGATATATCAATTTTAAAAAAAACCAGAAGGAAAGAGTATTTTTTTCCAAATGCTGTGGACCTCTAGTAGAATACAGAAATATATAAGATTTTAATAATAATAATTATTATTTTAACAAAGAAACCCTTACACTCTTCGAGTCTTACTATGTATTTGGCACCGTCCTTTAAGTGCTTTAATCTATTACAGTTATTACTTCCATTATACAGGTGAGAAAAATGTGGTTTAGGAGAGTTAAATAACTTGTCCTAGATTACCAAGATGGCAATTATTAGAGCTAGAATTTGAATGTAGGTCATCTAATTCTGGAGGTTGCACTTTTAATTGATACTTAACTATTTAACAACTAAATAAATTAAATGCTGACTATCTTAAAGCAAAAACAGCTTCTCACTTAAATTTTAATAATATAGACTTTTCTTCCACAATGAAAAGATAAAAAGGTAATTGCTTCATAAAACTAGACAAAATGCATTACTGTGTTATACGTAAATATATCACATCATAGCATATTTTATTTGGTAATAGGACACTCGTAAAAAACTTTTTGAGGTTTAAGGTTTGGTTCCCACCTCTATCAATTACTATCTTTGTGATAATGGGAGAGGTTTTCTGTTTGGTTATTTTGTTAACTTCAATGAGCATCTGTTTTTCCATATGTAAATGAATACAACAATCTCTACCACTGATAGTTTTTGTGGGGGTTAAATGAGATAACATATATAGTGCCAGTGCCCAGCACATAGTAACTATTCAGTAAATGCTTGTAAATAATAGAAAACTGAACATTAAAATACAGCAATACCCAGTTGTTAGAAACAGTGTAAGGAAAAGGGAACCTTGGTGTACATGAGCTTCCGAAGACTAGGAAGAAAGATATTCCTTAAGAAAATTCCACCTGATGTGGTTGAGGATTCAAGCTAATGGCACTGGATCAAATTTGTTTTAGGGAAACAAAATGATACTTGACTTCAGCTTTTAAATAGCTAATCTAAATAAGTTTTTTTTTCTGTAAACCTTTAGAAGGTCCAGTTTTTAAAATACTATATTCTATTAATTAGGATGATGGCTATCCAAGACCTAGCATACTTCTTGGCATACAGGCCTCAGAAAAGCTAGAAAGTATGTTATCGATAGTACAGTTGTTGATTCTTTTGTTATTATTGTTATCTTCTTCTGTCTGTATTTTTTCTGCTTCCCTAAGGCACTAAAATGAGAGCCTTACATTGCCCAGGGAAGTAAGTCCTTGAACCTGGGAAGGCTACAGAATCGATTTCAGGGTCAGACAGTTTTGTTTGATTTTTTACAATCTAGAGATCCATGTCAAACTGCAGAAAGAAGCTCTTTCTAGATTTATACAAGAGTGAGAGAAAGAGTGACTGACCGCATTTGCTCAAACTGACTTTCTCAGGATGAAAGATGTGGGTTTTTTTTTACACTGATTCCAAAGCTTCTTTAAGTAACATTGAAAGGCATAACTGTCACTGGCCTCAAAAATGACAAGCAAAGTCCAGAGAGTCTCTTTTTCCAGCTGAGATCATCTCCAGATAAGTAATTATTCAACTGGGATTGGCAAGGTGGCAGTTGCATAGTCCCGAACTGTCCAACACAGTGGCTTCATGTGGTTATCGAGCACATGAAATGAGGATAGTCCAATTGAGATGTACTATAAGTGCAAAATACACTTTAGATTACAAAGACTGTATAAAAACAGAATTTAATATGATGTAAGATTTCCTAGGATTCACCATCTGAGATTTACTAGCATTTATACTGCATATTTTTAACTATGATATAATTAGGTTCCCCAGACCCTAAAATGGGAAGTCATTTCATCAACTTTATAGATAATACATATAGCTAATAGTTACTGTATGCTTCTTACAGGGTAGGCACTGTGCAAAGAATCTTTCCTTCATTATCTTATTTAATCTTGCTCAAAAAATTACAGTTAATTCCATTTAGATCAGCCAAATGAACCTTTGAGGATTAAAATAACTTGCTTAAGATCACACAGCTGAAGCTTGCATATGTAAAGAGGTCTGTTTAACTTCAAAGACCACGGTGAAACTAACTTATGTCCATCGCCTCCCCTTGGATCATTCGTGGATAAGCACTGAATTGTACCATATGTAGCAAACAAATAAATAAATACATACACAAAATGTTTTTTTAAAAATTCCTCTAAATTTCTGTGGAGTAAAAGAATATCTTCTTGCAGATAAAAAGTTCTTCTGAAGCATTTGACCTAATCTGCTTCATAGAAAATGCAGTCAAGTTGCAAATAAAGTGAACTGTTTTCTTCTGTTGTTGAATAAAACAACTTGGGTCAAATTGTACCTGAAGGTACTTAGCATCTAATTATATTATACTTGATTCATTGTTAAATCACTGATGCCAGTAACTGAATCTGTCAAAAGAAAAGAGTAACTCCCAAGTATTTAAGGCTACAATGTTGAGTTATAAAATACATTTTGCCTTTTATTGTATTTCTGAAGCTATTTACATTTATTTACTAGAAGAGTGACCTTTCTTTTTCAACTTGGCCAAATGTGCAAAGCCATGATTATTTGAATATTTATTTCATTTTAGGAGAGGATAGTGATTAGAGAAATAGTCAATAAATTTTGGTAGGAAGATACCTGGAAGATAAATCCCAAAAAGAAACTTGAACCATATGCTCAGCTCTAGGCTACTTCTAAAAGATTGTCCATCAACCGAGAGTAAAGAGTCCCCTTTCTGTTCACCAGTTTTATTTGCCTAAAAGAGTGTCATTAAATTGACAATAGTCCATGGAGAGAAAGGAAGGAAACACAAGCAAAAACAATAAACAAAAGCCACTACAAAGCCAGCGATAGCACAAAGCAGGCCAAAAATTGTTAACTAGGTCAAAAAGAATTATGTTCTCAGTTCCTTTCTTCTGAGGATATATAAAATAGTTCAAATATGTCATTCCATTTATCTGTACACTTTTTCCCTGGAGGAATACAGCTTGGTAGTGATTACCATTCAGCAAGAGATAAAATGGAAGCAGAAATGAGTGCACTGACTTGGCCCAAGTCTGTTAACTAGTTTGTAATAGCTCTTCACAGCACTCAGAATCGCCTTCAAGGGAGCAAGTGGGAAACTGGGTGAATGCTGAGCTATCCAGGAAGTTTTCAAGAAAAAGAATTCAGAATTCACAGAAATTTGGTAAAAACCAATTTTGAGACTGTATATTTTAACAAAATTGTCACGAATTTTCATGGTGTATGCTTATAAAAAGAAATGGCAAGGATCATACTTTAGTTAGCCAGCAGTTATGCATGAAGTGTTATTACAGAAATTATTTAACTGCCATGGGAAATGTCCTGACTTAGACAAAATGAAAGCAAACCAACAGTGTAAGTTTTCTGTAAACAAAACAAACAGAGAAATTCAAGCTCAGATTCTAAGCAATTTATCAAGATGGCCTCTAATTTAAAATATGTCAAACTAAGCATACAGGAGGAATTTTTACAATAAATTCAAGAATTTCAGCTTATTTAAACGTAACATATTCAAGCTTTCCCCTCAGTCAAAGGTTTTTATGGAAAAAAAGAAAGCTTTCAATAACAGTAATCTTTAAATTCCTTCATCTGGTGCCATTATTTCCCTCCATTGTGATTTTCCTCTGCTTTCCCTAACCTGCATCCCGACGCCCAACTCTAACTCCTCACAGGATGCTGGCCCGTTTTTATCTGATCCTCTTTAGTATTTCCATAGCACTGATTGTCTTTACTATCTACTAATTTTATTGTTATTTATTCTTATATAACCTTAAAAACCCATCTATATTGAAAAATTTGGGATATAATGATATTAGTCAATATCAATTGGGTCCTCACCAACAATCTGACACTATGCTATATGTTTTACATGCACCATCTCATTTACTCCTCACAATAATCTATGGAAGAAGATACATTGATCATCCCCATTTTACACACCTAGAAGAATAAGAAACTTACCAAATCCTTGTGGCATCCTACCTTTAGAAAGTGAGACTGGAAGAAGACCTTGACTGCCAGGCTAAGAAACATAAATATCCATATTTTTACACATCCAACAGATACCTACGGAATGCCTACCACACCACAGCCTCTGAACAAAAGGCTGAGGATGCATGAGTACAGTGTAATTCCTATCTCCAAAGTGTTCCCAATCTAGTTGAGAGTATAGCCAGGGAAATATGCAATTGCAGTTACTATATCAAATAAGCCACAATATAAAGCATGTATGAGGAAGAGGAAGGGATTAACTCAAAGAAGCCTTTGCAGAGGATGTTTGGGTTGACTTGTGGAATGATTAGGCAAGAAGAGAAAGAATGGCAGGTACAATGGCAGGCTTGTGATGGGAGAGAGCCTGGTTAGTTAGGGAGGCTAGATTAGGCATGCCAGAGAAACAGGTCAGGTCATAGAAACCCTGCCATAACCTGGCTAAAGAATTCAGAATTTATTCTGTAGGGAACAGGAAACATTTATTGACTGATAAATAACAGGGAACTACTGATAAAGGACATAAGGACAGAAGCTGCAACATTCAGAAGGAAAGTCAGGTTACCTTTGACTTCTCTCTCCATGAGTTTCCCATCATTCATTCTCCTTATCTTTGAAGTCTGGCCTGTCCTGGCTTCCTCATTACCCCGGCTCTTCACAATCTTATTCCTTATCTTAGCTGCTGCTTTCTCTTCCAACTACTTTAACATGTCATCAACTTATTCTGTTTAGGATTTGTTGCACTTGTTTAATGTCATTTATACACATCAAGTGCCCAGGTTGTCTCTGTGTGTGGTTAGAAGAATGAAATGAACTAAGACAAATGCAACACAGCTCCTGCCTTTCCAACAAAAATTTAGGGTTACTCATTTTTTATCTTACGAGCAGACACTGTGACTCTTCTACATTTCTCTCTCTTGAATACTAAATTACTTTTGCCCAAATGTG